>CM070521.1:12464707-12564707 GCA_036346375.1 Guadua angustifolia | reverse complement strand
CACAATAAATTTAAGGTACGACATTGTTTACTGACTCTTGACCAAAGTTTAGACATGCAATCGTCAACGGTAAGTGTATACGTTTAACCATGGTCCCTCGCTGCATACCCAACTTAACTGTGATCCTAAATTCTTACATATTGTGTGCTTCTCTTTGTTTCAAAATTTTCCCGAGATAATTGCAATTCTTTTACGTTTTTGAAGAATCCTGCATTCCACTAGATATATGCACCTATTCAACTTTTACCATTGGGAGAGAGCCCATCAGCTGCACGCAGCTGCAATCGATTAACCTTCACGGCTTTCATTGACAAGATACTAAACTTAATTGAACAAATTGAACTTAATTGTGTATGTTTCATACTTCAAGAGATGCTAAACATAGGACTTACAGTTTAATCAAGTTTATGTATGCCAAAGCCTCAATTTCTTTTATTGCATATCTCTGTGTGCATGCACACAGAAAACACCACAGAACAATTTCTGGGGATTTGCATCAAACAGGAGTAACTATGAGGGCTGGGAGTTGTACACGCAACAGCGAAGAAGGAATTGGGGACAAAAATCAAATCACTTGATTCATGAACTTGTTGGGAATTGGAGAAGGGGGATCTCTGTGCAGGTTCAATCTTGATCCTGGCATTTGGGAACTTGAAGCCCCATGAACAGAAAGCTGGACAGGTAATGACAAGGCCACGTGAAATTATAATAACATATTCCCATTTTTCTAGTGCATGATTAGCAGTAATCAAGGGCAGAAAGAAAGATGATTGCGATTAACAATATATCGACAAGTGATCTAATGTTAGAAAGAACCAAGCAATGACATAAACGGTGAGATTATTTTTTTAGATCCGTTAAATCTCCATATGATTGGAATCTCGACAGACTGCTAACATAGAAATGACCCCTCATGGCCTCCGCTTTCTCCAAAGGTTGACAAACTGAATAATACTTAAGCACGGATTAGTCAGCATACAATGTATCTAACAGTAACCGCTTTCTTCAAAACCATGTGATGGAATACCTGTCCCCAAAGAAGCAAGCAAAGCGACATTGCTGATCCTTAATTCTTTACGGAATCTAATACAGATCTGTCATTAAAACTATAACAAACAGGTCATGTAATGCCCTGCATTCCAATCCTCCAGCAACAATAGGTGCTTCCCAAATGCCTTATGCATGTTAAGACATAAGAGAGCCACTAATCTACAAAGGTCATCCAACACAAGAAATAAAGTAATGCCCCATCGCTTTACTTCCATGCAAATCCCCTCTTCGGTACCCCCAGTGTCCTGAAGAGAGGCAGGTTGTCCTACACCAATGGCTTCAATGATAATAATACTATCTTACAGTCAATTCAATTCATTGTGTAAGAATCTAACCAAAACCAGCTCGTTACCTGGAAGTCTTGCCTTGCTAGGTGGTCAGCCACACATTCAATGAGACAGGCCTGACAGAACCCTTGATTGTGTTGAATCTGAGATCAAAAATGGCTGGTGTACATGATAATTAAATCACACAGCCCATACGCCTCAAATGTCACATCCTGCGAGTCCAGTACCCTGAACAAGTAATTGCCTACCAGCTATTCCAAGCGGACCACAGGTATATATTGCTATCATTCCATCTCTTTCAGCTAATATATCCCTAGGGTACTACTCCATATCTCCACAAGTTACACAAGCTTGTTCAGTTCTAAATGCACAGTGGAATGGACTTTTATTGGCAATTGAGTTCCACCTAACCAGGACACTCTTATCTTTCACCGTCACAAAGCCAGATAGAAGTGGAATGCCCTGCAACACCAGAAACCTGGATCTCTGTACAGGTTAAAATGGGGAGCTAATGACAGTGGTTACACATAGGCTTCAACTACCAACGCACATGGAAAGCAGTGGCCGGGCCTACTCTACTCCATCTCCTGGATGGTTGTGATTAGGCCACAATAGCCAGGCACTAACTTTGAAGTACCACCACCTGATCATTCCTCGTCAGCAGCTACGCTGAAACTACATATTCTAACCTCAGCACCTTTGAAGCCCTTCAGTTTGATTCTTCTTGTCTACCTAGATTAAAATACTCTGCACTCTCCCAACATCAAATGCACTAAGAGCATCTCCAATGGTACTATCTATAAGAAATGTCCATGTTATCTATAGATAGCATATAGACAACCTCTTCAATAAATTAGCTATAACATTGCCTATAAAATAAAACATTGGCCCACATGTAATAGATAATAAGTGTCTTAGAATTAGTTATAGCTTGGCTATACATTAGTAACTAGTCTATATCTCTCTCTTATTTTCTCTCTTCCACTTAAGTAAAATGTTGAGATGGCACCCTTATAGTTAGTTAAAATGGTATTATTGAAGATGCTCTAAGCCCTCGTACCAGTGAAATATTAATACATCCAATGGACACCCCACAAATTTCCCCTTGGTAGGCTATAAATGCCTGGCCATGACATCTGCATGGTTCTCTACACTACACACCATTAACACCGCTGCTCCTCTCCACTAGAAAGCTTGCTTTTGCAAGGGACAAGAATCTATTACACTTGTTTGTCTCGGCTCTTGCTTTCCTCCAGCAGGATGGCCATGAATCATCTCTCCCAGGAGCACCCTCATGCCTGGCCTTGGGGGGTAGCCATGTACACCAACCTACAGTATCACCTCCACTACGAGAAGGAGCACCTATTTGAGAAGCCCCTAACACCAAGTGATGTGGGCAAGCTCAACAGGCTGGTGATCCCCAAGCAGCACGCAGAGAGGTACTTCCCTCTGAGCGGCAACTCCGGGGAGAAGGGCCTACTCCTGTCATTCGAGGACGAGGCCGGCAAGCCGTGGCGGTTCCGGTACTCATACTGGACGAGCAGCCAGAGCTACGTGCTCACCAAGGGCTGGAGCCGGTACGTCAAGGAGAAGCACCTTGACGCCGGCGACGTCGTGCACTTCGAGAGGGTGCGCGGCCTTGGTACGGGTGACCGCCTGTTCATCGGCTGCAGGCGCCGCAGTGACAGTGCACCGACGGCAGTAGCGCCACCGCACGCTGTGCGCGTAGCGGCGGCTGGACAGAATGCCGGGGAGCAGCAGCCTTGGAGCCCAATGTGTTACAGCACGTCGGGCTCGTACCCTACTAGGCCCGCCAACTCCTATGCCTACCGTCGCTCAGCAGACCATGATCACAGCGACATGCATCATGCAGGTAAAAACTACAAAGAATGAACTGAAGGACAAAACAAAATACGGAATCATTTCATACCTCGAGCTTACACCATTTCTGGAGAACAGCTGCAGGACAGTCTCAGTGGGAGACAGACACCAAGAGCTGCAGTGCAGCCTCCGCACCATCGAGGCGGCTCAGATTGTTCGGCGTGAACCTCGACTGCGGGCCAGAGCCGGAGGCAGCAGACACAGCGACAGCAACAGCAATGTACGGCTACATGCACCAGGGCCCCTACGCCACCATGTTTCCAGTGCCCAGCAACTGGTCAGTACTGCAAACATGCATGATTTAGATGCATCATGAACATTTCTTTCTAGCTAGTTAACGAACCAGAACTGAACATGACAGGGGCAGTTCATAAGATGATGATGATGAGATCTGAGGCCATGCTTGCAGGATCCTAACAGCCAACAGTGAAACTAGTTACTACCAGCCTACTACTACTCTGCACTAAGTGACAGGTTTGAATTGTCCTGTGGAAGGGAAAGGAAGGAATTGGGGGAGATCCCTTGTTTCCCGGGCAATCTTCCTTCCATCCCCAGAGTGCCCTTTTTCTGTTTGTTTTTTTCCTCCTTGTCTTCCAGAAACCCTACTTATTGTACGGGGCCCTGGCAGCAAGCATGGGTGGGGAGGTTTCAGGAAACATCAACTTGAAAAGGAGGGGGAGAGCTAGACAGACAGGTGTGTATGTATGTGTTATCTGTACGTGCTGGGCCCAAGTAAGAAGAAACTCTGTATCCACTCCTGCCTCCTCAGGAAGCAAAGTAATATCCCCATGGGGATTTTGTTCTCTCCCCTCTTCTACTGTTCTAGAGCTCATGCAACCAATTGGTGGTGCTGTGCTTTCACTTCTTGCAATCAATCAATAGGTTCAATGTTTTCACTAGCTCTTACCTAAGGAGGTAAGGAAGGAGTGCATGTGCCATGTATTCCACCACCTTTAAGCATTAGAGTGGTAATGTTTTATTGTGAGACATTAGCAAATTAAGAGTTAATGCCATGAAAGTAAAAAACTTTGCAAATGCCCAACATTAAAGAAATGATGTGGCCGAAACGATGCCGACACCTGGGGATTTTCATGTCTTGATCTTTTATGGCCGGTGGAGTCCCTCGGGAAGGAAATGCTCAAAAAAAAAAAAAGACAGGTGTCCAAGTGGGCTCAATTTCCCCTAATAGGATACTAAGAAAAGGCTGGCTGCTAAGTTGATGGTCTAAGAGGCAAGTTCAAGACATAAAAGACCACTAAACTCCAATAACCAGCAAGATTCCTCACAGAATGTATCAAAAGAATAATAGAGATCTGTCTCCTGCCTTTGTTGCCTGTGTGAAAAAGCTTGTACGAGGCTAACAACAGGTTATTATTCTAGCCAGTCAATGTTTCAAAGTAGATGCCTAGAGAAACATGACCTAACTAAACTGACGTGGTGCTATGGTGCCATGCTACACAGCTACCTGCTCTTAACTGAGAGCAAGCCAAAGCTAGCTGTGAAAGAATTACTTTACTGTCAACTTGTGAAACACGCCAAAGCTAAAACAAAGTACCTGGAGAATCTAGATTAAAAGCCTAATAACTAGGTCACCAACTATGGTGTGATGTAAAGACTGCGTACCTGCAAGTTGCCTGAGAAGTAGGTCTTGCTAAATGCAGTGTAGGATACTGAAACAAAGTATTAAAATAAAATCCTAGAGCATTCAATTGGTTAGGGAAAAAAGAATGAGTATGCAGGGTTCAGATTCATCTGAATGAGAGTTACAGCAAATGTGGTAATGATGATTAAACTAGCAGGTTAACTACCGTATCAACAACAAGATTTCCTGTCTGCTTGCTAGAACACGAGCCATGTGCAGGAGGAAGCTTTTCCTTAATGGCAAAAGATGAACCTTATCCCAGGGTTACATGATTAGCACTTTTGAACACCAAATAGCCTATCTTAGCATTAGTGCAAATGCGTCATGTGAGTGCCATAATGATAAAGTAGACCCTCACTTGCTCTACGTAACACGTACCGAGGACAAGGAGTTAGCAAAGGGTGCAACTACAAAGTACAAACTAATCACATCATCCACGTAAAAATGTACAGCTAAATCTGCAGTAGTTTTTATTTGGGACCAAACCTTTTGATGCCCTACTGAGTAGTGTTATTTCAAATAAAGTCACTGCTGGGACACAAGATACAGGACTATGAAGGAAACAGGAAGGCAAAACATGAATACGTATGGCAATGCCAAGATGGTGAGGTATTGGGAAGTAACCATAACAGAACTCTTCATGTTGTAGCCCTTAAAAAAATTATTTTTTTACAGAATTAGCCTCCGTATGTTTTTTTTTTTGCAAACATGGCCTACTGGCCTGCAAATCCCATGCATAAAGAGCGCGGAAAATACAAATCCCACCCACGGAAGCATGAAAAAAACTA
The DNA here is from genome assembly GCA_036346375.1 of Guadua angustifolia. NCBI lineage: Eukaryota > Viridiplantae > Streptophyta > Magnoliopsida > Poales > Poaceae > Guadua > Guadua angustifolia. The sequence goes on along the minus strand of CM070521.1, from coordinate 12,559,059 downwards.
CGAGGCGACACGTGGCAATTCCCAGGGACAATGCACCATTCCGATGCTGCCACACCACTGCAGCGCGGCATACCGGAATGCCGCGCCACCGCAACGTGGAAAAATCACGAATCCCGCGCCACCGTGTTGCGGAAAATGGAATCCCGCATCTCCACTCAGCGAAAAATGTAAATGCCGCACTCAGGGTCCATGTTTTGTCGGCGGCCACCGCTAAAAACCGGACGACGACTTTCCCACGCACAGTACCGCGGAAAATGAAAATCCTGTGCTTCTGTACTGCTGAAATCGCCATGTGTCGCCTCCTGTCCATGTTTCGTCGGCGGCCACCGCTAAAAACCGGACGACGACTTTCCCGCGCAAAGGTACTGTGGAAAATGAAAATCCTGCGCTTCTGTACTGCTGAAATCGCCATGTGTCGCCTCCTGATATTTTTCGTGCTCCCCATGCGGCGTGCGCTGGATTTGCAGCCTAAGGGGTTATTTTTATAAAAAGAATCATACGACGGCTAGTTCTATAAAAAATAAATTTTTAAGGGTACAACAGTAAAAAAATTTCACCATCATAAGGTTGAACAACCACCCGAGATAAGGATGAATCAGACGAGGGAATGGCCCCCGGGTATATGGGGAAGCGGAGGCCCGACCCACAAAGTGGGGTACAGGGGGCCCAACTCAGACTGGACCTACAAAATGCTGGCAATGATACACCCATCAGGTATCAGCCACTTCATCCCCTAGCTTTCCGAGAAGTCACAGCCTTCATGAGGCACATAGAAAAGCATGGTCCACAAGAAACGGCTAGCACGATGAATGGTCATCTCTTATATGTATTGCTTGCCGTTTTCTCAGTCCCTGCTAGTGGTTCTAGACGCTAGCTTTTGTACATAAACAGTACTTTTCTTGAGAAACAGATGTGAAATGCGCAGATGGTGGACCAATGGAGTGTAAGAACCTATGACATGTTTGGTTGTATTAAGAAACTACGCATAGCATGGGTAGATCCCACGTCTGGACAAGTGCGTACAGCGGTACACCTAAACTTTTTGACAAAAAAACCTAGTACATAATCTGGAGCGATTCGTGTATGGGTCGGGATCGATCGGTCAAGTAACACCGGCGCGCTTCAATCTAGCGTAAATAGTTAATTTAGTATATAAACACATAATCCTCTTATTATAAGTTACGAGTAAGTGTTATGAGTTCGTATTGACCCCAACGGCACCGGTGATCTTTCCTAGATCCACCCCTATACAATATAATAAGTATATTATGTATATATACTAGTAAGTAGGCTCAAAAATACAAATTTTAACCTCTAAGTTCATTTCAGCCCGTACCACTCACTCCCCCTCCCAATCTTCCATGCATGAGCCAATCGCCCAAGGTCTAGTCTTCCCCTATTCCTCGTGCCCAACACCTAACTTCCTTTCCATTCCGCATGCCCCACGCTCTCACTCTCTGTGGCGGCGGTGTAGCCGACAAGCGGCACTGCCAATGACAGATGAGGACCATAGGGTAGGTGCAAGTTAGTAGGGAGCAAGGCAGCGAACGAGTGCAAAGCAGCCATGGGCACTGGTAGATGGGCAGAGACTATAGGGCAGGTGGTGGCACAAGGTGTGATGTACGGTAGGGTAGCTTTGGCCCCTGTGGCTGCAGCAAGCATCGACTTGGAAATGGAGGGTGTAACACCAACGACGGTCAGTAGGTCAAAGCGGCGGTGTACGGTGGGGCAAGGAGCAGCACGTTGTGTGTTAGAGGGCAACCCTATGGGCACAGCGAGCATGAGCCGGGGATAAAGGTGCGACATCAACGATGACCGGCGGGTCAAGGCGGCTAGAAGCAAGAAGTGATGCTAAAACAACATGCAACAACTGAGCATTTGGCATTGTCAACCACACAGGTCAATTTCATTATTGACTCCCTCATATGAAATCCCCAATTTGAAAATCAATCAGTGTTATGTTGATCATTTAACGGTGAATCGTGATTTTTTAAATATAGCATGTAGAGCATTAAAAAAATGAAGAAACATGTAGATTTTAAATCACTAATTCACATATCTCTAAATTATTTCTAGTGTTATCTCTAGTAAAAACAATCTGTACTTTGTATTTTTGCTATTATGAATCTTTATGTTTTACATCGAACAATATTTTTGCAACTCCAAACACCCATTTTGAAAATCCTGGATTGCATAGTTATCAAGTTGTTAATGATAACAAATGGTAAGGACAGAACATCTAAGCTGTATTAATATTTCCTCCCGTGCTTTACTGTGGAACAGAGAGAATATCAACCATCTAATAAGCGCAGGAATTCACGAGCAGCCAGGCCATCCAGCTGTCCCTCCACATGATTTTGCAAAAAGGTCCCTCCGTTCCTCCGAATTACGACTAGGTCCTTCTAAATTACGAACAGGTCCTTCGTGATTTTTGGTGAGGGGAATATCAACCATCTAATGAGCGCAGGAATTCACGAGCAGCCAAAGCCATCCATTGTCCTCCACATGATTTTGCAAAAGGTCCTCCGTCCTCCGAATTACGACTAGGTCCTTCTAAATTACTAATGATCCTTCGTGATTTTTGGTGAGGAAGATTTTTATTTTTTCGCTTAGGTCCTCGACGCTATTTTGCGTAAAAACCTCCGTTAGATTCAAATCACGGGCAAACCCTTTTCTAATTTTTCAACATAGCTAATGTGTCCAAAAACGAACAAAAGTCCTTGCTATTTACGTCTAGGTCCTTTCTCCGTTTTTAGAGTAGAATAGACCCGATAAATTTTGAAATTCCGTTTAGGTCCCTACACACGGTTTATTGCTAAATTAGAAATCGCGTTTAGGTCCTTTCACCGAATTTTTTTCACACGATTTTCTAAAAAATCGGGAAAAAAAGGCTTTCTTAGAAAACACAGATTCGTCGAGTGTTTATAGCTGAATTAGAAATCGCGTTTATGCTTTTTTTACATGCAGCAAGCAGACTCGATCTAGTAATTGAAATGTTGACAAGAAATGCTTCAAGCCTGAAAACAGCAACATCCTAGGCTAATTGATAATCATCATTAAGAGGATATCTCAACACGAATTAGACCAATGTTTAGCTGTGAGCAATGAAGGTGACAAGATTTGCCAAAAGGAAAAAGCAGAGTATTGGACAGCAGTTTTTTTAATAAAAAAGAAGAAGACATGTGTCTGCAAAGAGGAAACAACTGCATGTTATTATATAATGAAAAATGGGCGCTAAAAGTTTGACATTATTTTAAGATATTCAATACCTTGCTCCTTGGCATGATGCTGGTGCCAAGCCCAGATGGTAGACAAAGACAAGAACTGTTGAGCAATGAAAGTTTGAATAACGTCCAAGCATGTGATCAAACTTCAGGGAAACTTGGTTGCCAATTGTTTAAGTCAGAAGAGATGAATCACAAAATCAAGCTATAATCAATAAGGATTAAAAAGTAAAAATCTACATGAGTAGGTTTATGTTAACAATTTTCCAAGAAAAAATGATGTGCAATGCAACATAACCAAATACATTATAAAAAATGAAATAAGTGCTAACTAATTGCAAATCACATGAGAGGAGTAGCATACGAGGAAAGGAGAATGGAACATACCATTTTCCAGAGCTCATCAATTTAGGAGTGGAAATAATGATGAGGGTGAAATAGTAAGGGAGTTATCCAGTATGTGCATTGATTTGTGCAGTTGACACTTAACAGTAACTTAATGCACTACACTAATAGTGTTCAGTAAGTAACACAACACTTACTCAGAGACTCAAATCAACAAAAGTATAGGGAAGAGGAAGAAATCCACTTCCAATGTATATTTCTACGATAACAAATCTTGCATAGCTAAGAAAACATTAGCTTATGATGTATGACACAACTACCGACAAGACAAGAGGTCCGTAGGTCATTTTCAATCCGTTCAGATGATCAAGTACCCACGCCTGTGCTTCCATTTGCCATGCACAGTTGGGATGATAGTGCTGATATTACACCAAATGGGACCAGCAGCATGACATTATTGACTTGAATGACGAGTCTATCAACATAAGTCCTGACATAGATCTTTAGAGCAGCAGTGCCACTACTCACAGGACAATAATTTGCTGCATGATGAGAGTACCTCTGGAAGATGATTGCTATTCCTCGTTCAGTCCTCAATCACCAGAAGTCCCCACAAGAACATGAGCCATCCTTAAAATGGTGAAATCTATTGATATCTCTGACAATGACTAGACGTTCAGTAATACGGGTAGCAATCTTCATGAAGGAATGGCAGTCTCCACAGATCCTAAGGTTCTTGTATATTGTAATTGGTATATTAGGCGGCAAGCTTATTAAACCAAAAGCAAGAGCCAATTTCTCACTGTGGTGTTTAAGCAGCTCCTCCTTTTGGTAGTCATGAACATCATGCAGATCACATTGCGTGTTGGTCCTGTGAGCAAATCTTCTCATCTCTTGATAAATTTCCTCTAACTTATTATACACATCCATAATTCTCGGGTGCTCTCTTTCTCCAACAACAAAAACATGAATTTTACTCTTTGCCTCGATCCAACTCCTGCCCATCTCTCTCTTTGCACCACTATCCTTCAAATATTTCCTTGCCATCACAACTTTCTCCCAGTTTCCATTGGCAGCATATACATTTGAAAGCAAGACATGGTTCCCTCCATTGTCAGGTTCAAGTTGGAAAAGCTGCTCGGCTGCTATTCTGGCTAATCGAACATTCCCATAGTTCCTGCATGACCCAAGCAAAGATCCCCACATAGAAGCAGTTGGTTCAAACGGCATTTTTTGAAGCAATTCCCAAGCCTCATCAATCTTCCCAGCTCGTCCTAAAACATCAACCATGCAAGAATAGTGAAGGACATTAGGCTCAACAGTATGATCGGTCAATAGCAGTCTAAAGTAGTGACGGCCCTCTCTAACTAAGCCTGCATGACTGCAAACTGACAGCACAGAGAGATAGGTAACTTCATTTGGAAAAATCCCTACCTGTTGCATTTTCTCAAAAAGAATCATAACTTCCCAAGAACAGGCATGCCTAGAAAAACCAGCGATTATTGCATTCCATAGGACAACGTTCTTATCTTCCATATCAGTAAATATTGTATAAGCTTTATCAATGTGCGCGCACCTTCCATAGATATCCACAAGAGATGTTGCCACAAAGACGTTTCCATGAAAACCATACTTGATGACAATTGCATGAAGCTGCCTCCCTTCAATTATCAATGCTAAGCTTGCACATGTACTGAGAATAGCAGAAAGAGTGAATTCAGTCAATTGTACTCTTTCCCTCTGCGCTCTCTGAAATAACCGCAATGCCTCCTCATGAAGACCATTCTGCACGTATCCTGCAAACAGAGAACTCCATGTAACTGCAGTTTTCTGTGGAATCTTTTCAAAAACCCAGCATGCATCCTTAATCATAGTACATTTTGCATAAACATCAAGAACTGCAGTTCCAACAAAACTATTGGAGTCCAGTGCAAGCTTGAGGGCCATTGTGTGTAACTGTTTGCATTCGGTGATAGCACATTTTGCAGCACATGCACAGAGAGTGCTGGATAAGGTAAATTCACTCATATGTGTCCCTTCTCGGTGCATCATTGAAAAAAGTTTCAGAGCTTGCATATCCTCTCCATTATGAGTATACCCAGCAATCATGGTATTCCATGAGACTATGCTTTTGACAGGCATAGCATCAAAAACATGACGAGCACAATCATTCTGGCCACATTTTGTGTACAGGTTGATGAGAATATTGCATGTGAGAGTATCTGTTACCAGACCAAGATGAATAGCTAACCCATGACAGCTTTTCCCAAACAAGAGGAACCTCCTCTTTGCAGATAGCTGCAAACGTTCATGCAGCAAAAACACGTCAATAAAACTCCCGTCAATCCTAACGAGCTTTTTATCCTTTAGGCCAATGCTACTGTTCAGCTTGCTACAGAAAGAAGAAGCGGAAAAATGAAGTCCAGAGCGTGCTACAATAAGAGACTTGGTACTCTTATTTATCGAATGGTAATTAAACCACAAGCCCATCCAAGCAAGTTAGCTGCCCACAAGCTCACAAAATTACTAAAACGCAAATTTTGCCAATGGAATTGTTCACAACTGACAACTCACAGAAAGGAGAACTAATGAGAGAAGTGTTTGAACTATTGCTAACTATTCAGAGCTTGAGATATCTCTTCAGCCTGACAGAATTATCTTCCTTCTTGTTTATCTGCCACCAAAACTTGTTGGATGGTCTAATGGCATCGCTGGAAGAAGTATCAAGACAACAACAACCATGTGATATTCATTTTTTGGGAACATGCAAAAGCTTTGATCTTTGTATTAAGTCAACGAGAAAGAAGAACAGGAAATCTGAGTTACTTACAGACCGAGGAAAGAAATCAAAGCAAAGCAAAAATAAAACAGGAGGAGTTGAACTAAATGGAACTCCCACAAACTATGCAGCTAAACCATGTGATATTCATCATTCTGTGTTGCATGACTTGCATATTTTGCTAGCAGTTGAGTCTGTTAAATGAAATCTATTCAGAAAAAAAGGATACAAATTTTTCACCCAACTGGAATGACAAAATGCGATGCACTTTAATAAATAACATGTACAGAATATTAAAAGGAATACAAAATATTTCCAAATGAAAAAAAAGAGAGAAAGAACTATTAGCACCAACTGAGCTTCTGGTTTTGCACCTCCAGACTGTAGGGTAGAGTTGGCAAGGTATTAACCCTGGGAGGGTCATACTTACCAGCATTAAAGTAGTAGTAGAAGTACAAGGGTAATTAAGTTCAGGATTTGTTTTCCAAACTTCAGTTTTTTTGGTTGTTTTATTTCAGAAATTATTATTAGTATTTAACAAAAAATCACATAGCAGATCACAGAACAGGAGGGGGATTTATTTACACTCATTTGAAATAACAGATACAGAACAATAGCATAAAAGGAAGAGAAGATGTAATGCCAACTAAATGCTGCAAGATTTCATTAAGGGGGTGTTTGAGACAGCTTCAGCTCCACCAAAATCTGTGGAGTTGGTGGAGCAGGGTATTTCTAGCTCCAGAAATTTATGGAGCTGGAGCTGTGGGTACATTAAAAGTGTTTAGGTAGATCATCTTGTTTACATTTTAGACTAAAAATATAAACTTAATTCACTTTATTTTAGCCTATAAGTTTCAGATCTGAGCTGAAGCTCTCCCAAACAGGGCCTAAAGTATGGTATGGGGCTATTTGGCTGTCCAGATAAGCCCATCATGCATCTGAAATTCTGCATGGTGCCATTTGCCCTTTGTAACAGAATAGTTTAGTCAAACAATGTTTATCCTAGATCCCTTCAAAAATTTCAATCTTTGCAGCATCATCTCATCTCGGATCTCTAATTCAATCTCAACAATCCTGCATCATCCCCATCATGTAATGTGCTCATTCCTGGGACCAACAAACCCCTATATGTGCATCTACCACATCTAAAAAGAAACTCTAAAAAATAATTAAAAAGGAGATAAGGAAAATGTGAAGCATTCAAATATGATGAATCTATTCTCCAAGTCTATATGAAGCAAAGAATACATTTTAACTCCAAAGTCCAAACTTACATAGCAGTAACACTAGAACACATGAAATTCAACATTGGCTTAAAGTAAGGACAACGAACAAAAGAGGTCTGAAAACAGAAGAAAACTATTAGGACGTCCTTTTCATCATTTTGTATGCCATTTCACTTAACAGATAGTATTTTTTTGGTGCAAGTGTGCAACAATGGCAATAATGGAAAACACCAAATAAACCCACTACCAAATTCTTTTGTCTCCCTAAAATCATTTCATCAAGTGCCATAATACCATCCACAAAATATGAAAGTAGCAATGCCACAATAAAAAAAAGGTAATGATTCAAGGAACTTTCTCCGTCCAGTAATTATCTCCCTTAGGATGCTGCTAGATAACAGCATGTACCATGAACACACATACAGACTCATCCAGGCAAATATGGAGATCAACATAGAACATACACATCACCACCATTAGCTCTATCAGCACAATAACATTTTAGCAAAAGCTAAATACCACAACAAATTTAAGTAACTGATACGGTGATACCTAATTAGGCAATGAAGCTTTTTGCTTCCTTCAACACTGAGACAGTGTCTAAAATATACAGGTGCTAGAGCACTGAAGCTGAAGACCAGAAGCACATAAATACTTAAACGACAACCGAAGCAAATATTACATGCTTCAAAAGAACCCGTTACAGGGGCGGACCTAACGTGTTCATGGGGGTTCAGTTGAACCCCAAAAAATTAGGAAAATAAACTGCTACTAGTACTCCACCACGGAGCAACCAAATCCGCAACAAACTCCATGGTCTGAACTATCCATCCCAGAAAGAAAGATTTGGATGAGATTGCTCACAGCAAAGAAAAGATTCCCAGAACAAAGCTCACTCTTAGAACAACAAATCGAAGCTAGAGTTTCCTTACCAGCGAAAGAAGCGATCAATCAAGTCCGGATGGATCTCCTCTCCACGCCAATCGGTAGAGAGGAGCAGGATGCCTAGGAGGTAAGAAGTCCTTCGCTTCGAGGTCGAGACAATCGGGGAGCAATAGCCACGAAGCCCACGACCAGATCTGGATTCTGGAGAAAAAGAGGATGGGTTAGAAGTACACCTGAATGCCTGATCCAACATCGGGCCGGGCTCAAAAATCCCGAACTTAAAACGTCGGGTCCGAGCTAAACTTGCAAGCCAAAGCCCAGCCCGCAGTGCAGACATATGGTTGGCATGACTCCGCTTCGTGTTTTTTAACTTTAGCTAAAATAAAGTGAATTAAGTTTATATTTTTAGTCTAAAATATAAACAAGATGACCCACTTAAACACTCTTAGAGCTTATTTGTTTTTTCTTTTAGTTTTGGATTCTAGCTTCAAAAGCATAATAAAAAACAAACAGCTCGATTATAGGAATCGATTCTCACAATCCAGCCCATCTATATATTAGAATCCACAATCCACTTTATATATACTTTTTGATTTCAGCTTTTGGAGAATCAGTTTCTCTACCACCATAATCCAGAATCAGCTTTTAGAGAGTCCAAAGCAAAAACAAACAGACCCTTAATGTACCCCCAACTCTAACTCTATAAATTTCTGGAGTTAGGAATACTCTGCTCCACCAACTCTACGGATTTTGGTGAAGCTGGAGCTATGTAAAACACCCCCTAACTCTAAATCCTAAAATAAGAGTAGTGTATGAAAAAAGTCAATATTACCCTTAGTTTTGAAACTTGTATGTTGTATTGTATAGTTTTGAAACTTGTATGTTGTATTGTATATATTAGTAGCTTATTTTAATTTGCAATTTGTTTTTTGTACACTTGTATTATTTACATATTACACTTATATATTTTTAACATGTTACATAGCTTTCACTTAAAATATGTATAAGACAAAACTTTTAATCTCATTTTGAGCAAAAATACAAGAACAACTAAGTCATACACTAAAAAAATTGTTACAAATACATTGCTTCATCAATTTAATTCATTACAATTCAAAATCAAAAGACTTCACGTTTGAAGCATTCATCTAGTTCAAACATTCATCACAACCTATCTTCAGACATCTGGTTAGTTACATAACACTGATACATCAGAAATCAAAAAAAAAAAAAAAGAAAGAAAATAAAAAGATGGATACATCAATATTCAATTCATCTGTAGTCTATTGTAGAAGGAGAAATTGAACCGACTGTTGCTGCTACTTCCTTGCTCGCTGGAGGAGAGGAGAACATAAGCAAAATCAAGCATAAGACAAAAGAAACTAGAAGGGGAAACATATATGAACAAGACTTATAACCTCATGTACTGAAATAGAAGCAAAACTACTTAGGTCTATTAGTGAACAAGAGAAACAACAGTGGAAAGATGATAATCTTAGAACAACAAGCAACATATTTCTTTCTTCTCCTGTAGTACCATTATAATCAAGTTCAAGCAATACTTAATGTAGAAATATGATATACATTTATGAACATTTTGCAATCTCTGAACATTAACACATCTCTAAAAACATATACCTTTTTGAACATACTACAACCTCCTAGCATTAAAATCTTTAAAAAATGTATACAAGTGATTAGAGTACCTGATGAATCATGAATTACAAAGTAGTATCATCGAACTATCTATATCTGACAAAAAGAAAACATCAAACAATATCAACTAAGGTATGCCATGAATGAGAACCATTTTTCCTCAACACAATTGGGGATGCTACAATTTGACGACAAATTTTCCAACTAACTGGAGGAGAGATGCGGTGATGAGAACATCCTTTCCACTGATACAACCATACCTACTGCTCCTCAACTAGATATACAAAGGCCAATTATCATAGCACATGCTTATCAACTCAACTATCAGGTAAAGTCGTTCTTAAGCGTATCTAATTACACTTTTGAGAATAATTCACTACCTAATATGTATGATGTGTTTATATTTAGGAACTATGGTTTGAATTAGCAAGGATACACATCTACTTCAAGTAAAATCAGAGATTAAGTGTGCCACATTTTGAAGCCCAATTCAGCCTTCAAATACTAGCTTGAAGTAAAATAAGTATAACTTTTGCATACAACGTTCGATTGGTGAGTTCTTGTACTTGATGAAAAGTTTACTTTGAGATCTTTCCAATGAATTTAACCCCACCTAAAAATTCCTTCAGAGCACTTCGCAATTACCAAAACAAGTCGGATCAACTTTTCAGTCTGAGTCAAACTTAGGCCTTGGGTTTTGTACAAGTTCCATTCGGCCACTCCTTTGTGCCAGCCGAATACCCCTTCTCTTTTACCTATATATAGTTAGGGAATCTCCCAAAATTACTTGAGTTTTGTTTAGCCTAGTTTTCCTTGGTGAAACTATTAGATATTCTCTTGTTCAGCTAGATCAACAGCAATACCGTGCTTCAGAACCCCACATCAATACTTCAATTATATTTGCAATTTCATATTGCTTTTGCTTTCTTCTTGCTTGTTCTTCGATTGCTCGCAAGAATTGATTTTTGTGATCAGGTCAATTGGGTTTTGATATAGTTGATAACAATTCAGAGTTTGGTTTAACGATTGCTTGGCATCGATCATGTTTCAGTCAGTAGCCTAGATCATGGGGGTCATCTCTAATAATTGAGAGTTATCTATTTTACCAAAAGATTGAGCCTCCATTGGCCTCATCAGGTAGTATCAGAGTTTTCATTGATCGGTGAGAATTTCAATACCTTAGATTAGTTTTTGTTTTCTGTCTTTAATTAAAAATTACTCCTTAATTAAAAATTACTCCATAAGAAAATTTAATATTTAGATTCAATCTAGTATTTCAATGTGTTTTATTAGGTTTTGATCCATTAGAATCCTTGTTTTAATTGTTGATTGTTTTTCTTTCATGTAGGTTTTATTTCAATTTGTCTAGTACTTTGTTTTGTTCATAACTTTTGCATGCAAGCTTAGATTTTAGTATTCTTGCACTTTCTTGAAACCTTGGAACGAGTTCTACAGAAACCTAGTTGGGTATGGACTCTAATTCCGTACCCAAGTCAATTTAATCTGGATGTCAAAGTTGGTGAAGCAAGCTGTACTTTCAATCCAGATTGATTCTGTATTTTGATCATAGTTCTCATGTTTGAACTCCGATTGAGAAGTTTTTGTGCTTTCCTAAATCCTTAAAGAGTCCTCTACAAAAGCATTTTTTGAGTGTCCTTTGTGATTTGGACTCTTTCAAACCGACTTTGATTCGGATCGGATTTAGTCAGATTGGCTAAATTTAGGTCAAAACTGTGCACCTCGGAGTTTTGGCTATAACTTCTATATACGAGCTCAAAATTGTGTGTTTTTATACTTGTTTTAAAGTATAGAACATTACCTTCAATTTATTACATTGTGAGCAAACTAGATTTGGTCATTTTCATACTTTAATTGTGGCTATAAGTTTGCTACACTGTTATGGCCGAATTTGGGTTTCTTGTGTTAATTTGTATTCTAGTTTGTTCTTTTGAGTTGGTTGAGTCTGATAGCATTCACAAACCAAGAGTTGAATTGATTCTTTTTTATTTTGAACACATGACAACAAGGATTGTGACTCAAAAATCCCCACATATTCCATAGTTCTCATCCATGCAAGTTAAAGATACACATAGTTGTCTAGTTGTTCGGGTCTTTCATGATTTCTTTTGTGCGATCTTTTCGAGGTCTTAGTTGGATTATTTTGTGAGGAAATTTTGTTTGCAACCATTCACCCCCCTCTGTTTGCCATCTCAATCCTTCAATTGGTATCAGAGCCGGTTTTGCTCTTTCATAGATCTTGACCGGTCTCAAGTGCCATGGCGATGGACAAATATTCCACCAAGCCTTCGATCTTTTGTGGTGTTGATTTTCCTTTCTAGAAGTCTCGAATAGAGTCATACATCACTACCTAGGGTTTTTTGATCTGGCAGAAGGTGAAGCTCCCGTATGATGTTCCTGCTAATGAAAACGTCATGGCCGACAATATGGCTGACGTTGAGGTGAACGCTAAGGCAAGGAACATTCTTATACAGGGTCTTAGCCGTAGTGAGTATGACAGGATTTCTCACCTGTATTCCGCTCACGAGATTTGGGTGACACTCGATGCTTACCATGAGGTCACTACTCAAATCAAGACCGTGAGGTAGGATCAGTACAAGCGTGAATACAACAAATTTGAACAACATGCTGGTGAGAGTCATGACGAGTGCTTTGGTCATTTTACAAATATTTTGAGCAACCTCAGAGTAGTCGGTTGCACATACCCTAACTCGGATAATGTTCGACATTTCTTGACCGCACTTGACCTTCGAGTTTGGGAAATGAAAGTGACCACCATCAAGAACACTACCGACTTGTCAACCTTGACTCTTGACGGGCTCTATTCCTGACTCAATACTCATGAGATCGATGTCGTCTCTCACAAGACGAAATCTCAGTTGATGGCCTTGGTCACTGATCCCATTGGATCTTCTCTTGATTCTTCTACTAGATTCTCTCTCTCTCTCTCTGCCCTTTGCTAGCTAAGCGATGACCAACTGAAATTTTTTCAAAAATGAGTTTTCTCTTTTAGCTCACAAATTCTCTTATGCATATAAGAGGGTGAGAGAGAGGAAGAGAGGTGACATGATCACCTGTTTCAAACGTAGTGGCCCTAACCACATTCGAGCAAACTGTCCCAAGCTGGAGAAGGGCAAGAACGACTTCGGCGGTTCGAGAAAGAATGATTATACCGACAAGAACCGCAACAAGAATCCTCCAGTCTATGAACCGATACGAGAGAAGAAGTACCGCAACTTCTCGAAGAACAAGAAGCTCTTCCACCGAGTCCTCGCCGCCCTTGATGACATCAGCCTCTCCGACACCGAGGCGTGGAACGATGAAGGCGAGGACGAACCGCAAGAGAAGAAAGGTGGTGACGAGTTCTCTCGAATGTTCTTTATGGCGGACGCCAACGGAATCAGTGACTCTGAGCTCTACATCGACTCAGACGAGGTACCCTCCTATGACCAGCTCAATGAAGTCTTCTGCAAATTAGGCAAATTCCATACTAGAACTAGAGCTAGGTGTATGGAGCTTGAGAAGGAAGTAAATACCTTAACTCAAGAGTTAGCTTCTCTTAGATCCTCTCCCTCTCGGGTCACTGATGACTGTTCTTTGTGTGATGCATTGCTTGTGGAGTTAGAGAACCTAAGGACTATGTATGATAGTGTGTTGACTGAACTAGATAGTCTTAGGTTGAAGGATACTAGCTATGAATCTTCTAATGCCATGTCTTTGGATGCTAGTTTTCTTCTTGCTCACTCTACTCCATCATATGATAATTGCTCTAAATTGCTTGCTGAAATTGATGCTATGAGCACTCACCTTAGGAAGCTTTCTGCTATAAATGATGAACTTGAAATGTATGCTTCTAAGGACCCAGTCAGCTCATATGAGGGCTGTAAGTAACTAAAACTTGACAATGAATCTTTAAATGTCAAGTGCACTCAACTTGCTAAGGACTTACTAGATAAGTCAAAAAAAGGTTGCTTGCGATGTTCTGTGATTGAGGGGGACTTGGATAAAATCCAAGTCAAACTTAGGAATAAGCTAGAAGACCAAGCCCATAGGATTAGAAATACTCCTTGTGTTTCTTGTGAGGCCCTCAAGATTAAGGCAACTGTGCTGAGAGAGAAAAATACACGTGCTGGTAGATCTTCTCCTTCTGGTTCTTCTTCTTCTTCTCATCCCTGTTCTTCATGTGCCTCTCTCTTCCAGGAGTGTGAGTATTTCATAAGCACTCTCGAGAAGTTTGTAGGAGGCAAGAAGAAGCTCAATCTTATTCTAGACCAATCCAAGATAAGCAGATTCAATTAGGGTCTAGGATTCGACTACTTGGAGCACGCTAGGACTCATCCTCCTACCATTATGCATGGTTCCAAGAGTGGTGAGATCGTGGTAGCTCTCAGAGTGAGTACCATTGTGTTTATGTCTGCTGAGGTTGTCCATGGGACTTCTGACCAGAGGGTTGCTACTCCTGTTACTTCTGCCTCTAGCAAGGCAAAGTATTCATGCACCTTCTATAAGAAGGATAGTCACCTAGTAGATTTCTGCTTCAGGTGCGCCAAGAACATAAGGCGTGAGCATGTTGCTACTCTTAGAGGTATTCAAGGTCATCCCCAGACTCTGAGTGCTCCTAAGGCACACAGTGCTACTAGACAGGTTAGAGAGTCACATATTTTTAGGCAGCATCTGGGACTTGGTTTCCATGCTATTCATTCGAGTTTTAATCCTAGAGCTGCTCATGGCCAGTCTTACCGCCGTCCTCTTGATATGCCTCGTTTTTCTCATCGAGGTAGATATTAACGGCGTGAAGTATTTTCTGGTAGGAGTCAGGCAGCCTCACTGGGATGGTCCGACCTTTGCACCATGGTGGGTCAACCCAGTCTCAGCTTCCAGACCTTCTACTAGGGTTGCTACTTCTGATCTTGTGAGAGTTGAGCATCAAAGAGATACTAGAGTCCAGTCTTCTTCTTCTGTGGCTGGTACTTTGAGGCATCGTGTGGTTTAGTATTGGGTTGCCAAATCTTTACTCTATCCCAGTACTGAGTCATCTCTCTTCTTTGGCTTGGTCAGGTTCGTCGGATGGGGAAGGGAGATGTTTGGATTGTTAACTCCGGTTGTTCTCGCCATATGACCAGAGACTCCCGTTGGTTCTCTTTCCTAGTTCAAGCCCCCGGTGATGAGTTGATCACTTTTGGGGATGCTTCTTCAGGTAGAGTCATTGCTAAAGGTACTATTTGCATTAATGAAAATTTTATTCTTAAGGAGTTGTCTTGGTAAGTAAGCTGCATTATAATTTGCTTTCTATTTCTCAGCTTATCGATGACTCTTTCGAGGTAAGCTTTAAGAGTAGTGTTTGTAGAATCCTTGATTCATCAAGGGAGTTAGTTTGTGAGATTTCTAGATTTGAAAGAGTATTTTGTGCTTATTTTTCTACTTCTTCTGGAGACTCTCTTCATTGTTTGATTGCTTCTGAGTCCCGCGATCTCTCCTTCTAGCATAGGAGACTTAGTCAATCGGCTTTGATTATTTGATCAGAGTTAGCATCCATGACCTCATTCGTGGTCTACCCAAACTTAAGATGGTCAAAGACTTAGTTTGCTCTCTCTACCAACATGGCAAGATGGTTACTGCTTCTCATCCTCTAGTCACCGTAGTGATGACTGATGCACCAGGACAGCTCTTACATATGGACACTATTGGTCTAGCTCGAGTGCAGTCAACAGGAGGTAAGTGGTATGTTCTTGTCATTGTTGATGATTTTTCGAGGCATTCTTGGGTATTTTTCATAGCCTCGAAGGATGAGACTTTCTCTCAATTCAGGTGTTTGGTCAGTAGGTTGGCTATTGAGCTTCTAGGTGAATTACGAGCTATACGTAGTGATAATGGCACAGAGTTTAATAATTCCAACTTTGAGAGGTTCTGTGTGAAGTCTGGTTTAGAGCATCAGTTCTCCTCTCCCTACACCCCTTAGCAAAATGGCGTAGTGGAAAGGAAGAATATGACCCTAATTGAGATGGCCAGGATGATGCTAGACGAGTACAGTACTCCTAGGAAGTTTTGGGATAAAGCTATAGCTACTGCTTATCATGTTTCTAATCACGTTTTCTTGAGAGCACATTTGCATCACACTTTTTACGAGTTGAGGTATGGGCGAAAGCCCAGCGTTTCTCATTTTCGCGTATTTGGTTGCAAGTGTTTTATCTTGAAGTCTGGTAACCTAGATAAGTTTGAGTCTCTTTCTTCTGATGGTATTTTTCTGGGTTACTCGGCTTCTTCTCGTAGCTATAGGGTCTGGAGTTGTGATGCGAATAGGATCATAGAGACCTGTGATGTGACCTTTGATGAGACTAGCCTAGGAGCTAGACCTGATATTTTAGACTCTTCTTATCCCTCCGAGACCATCTTCGTTGACGATGAGGATGATGGTGTTCCACCTGATCCAGTCTCCTCTACACATGAGGTGCCTCCTGTTTCCATTTCTGCACCTCAGGGAGACCAGCCCTTACCTTCCGACTTTCCTTCAATGGGTGGTTCTGTTCCTGCCTCTTCTGTTCAAGAGCTAGAGGCCACTTCTTGTCGTCATATCTAAAAATCTCATCCACCTGATCAGATCATTGGTGATCTATTTGAGCGTGTGACGCGCTCAAAATCAAGTTTATCTTCCTTCTGCCTTTACTCGACCTTTGTTGCCTCATTTGAACCAAAGGATGTTAATCATGCATTGTCCGATGAATCATGGATTAATGCTATGCATGAGGAACTAGAAAACTTTGAGAAGAACAAAGTTTGGTAGCTTATAAAGCCCCCATCTAGTCATAATGTCATTGGGACTAAATGGGTGTTCAAAAACAAGCAAAGTGAGGACGGGGTTGTCATTCGTAACAAGGTTAGGCTAGTTGCATAGGACTTCACTCAGGTTGATGGTCTTGACTTTGAGGAGACCTTTACTACTATAGCTAGACTAAAGGGGATTAGAATCCTGCTTTCATTCTCTGCATCCTAGGGCTTCAAATTCTATCAAATGGATGTCAAGAGTGCATTCCTCAATAGCTTCATTGAGGAAGAGGTTTATGTCAAGCAGCCTCTGAAAATGCATCTAGGCCCCTTGAGGGTTTTGGTGATTAATGACTACACAATTAGAGAACGCTAATTGTTTAAGTGAGACTTTGTGCAGAAATCGAGAATATATTACTATGAGAAAGCGATTGGACATCCCTACTAATATTTAAATTTGTGAAGGTGGCATGTACTTAAGTTGTAATTTTTCTATTTAATTGAGTCTAAGGATAGCCGTACTATTAAGAGGAATACGACGGAAAATCGCCTCTAGGATATTCTTGTGCTCAAAGGATGAAAATTGCATAGCGAAAGTTTTTAAATCATTGTATTTCTCTTGTCTATCTCCCTGCTTGGCCGAGTAGGTCAGCTCGGATACTCCGGACAGTGTATTCGGAGTATCCAAGGTGATACCGGAGTATCCGGGTATTTGGACCGAACACTCCGGATTGACCCTTTCGGTGAGAGCTGTTTTATACCAATCCGGACTATCCGGGGTATCTGTCCGGATACTCCGGGTTTTGCGCATCCTCTAACAACGGTTGGATTTTGGAGCTCTCTATTTAAGCCTTCATCTCCACCTACCAGGAGGGCAGCTCCATTATTACTTCCATTTGGCTCTCAAGCTCTCACTCTCATACTTTCTTGAGCTCTAGCCTCCTCCTCCATTTAAATATAGTGATTGATTTGAACCTTTGGAGAGAGAGGAGTAGATTTGAGTGTTTTGAGCGTGCATTTCTCATTTTTGAGCACAAGTTCATTCTTCAAGAAGATTTCATGACGTGTTTATTACTCTTGGAGTTTGAAGGACTCCTAGATGGCAAGGAGTCACCGGGAGCCTCTAAATACTTGGTGTGGTGAGCTCCGGAAGTTTGTGAAGGCAAGTCTCGCCTCCAAAAGGAAAGAGAAAATGAGTAAAAACCAGCAAGTGCTTTGTGCAACATCGGGAGGATAGTGGTCAAGAGGGACCCAGGCTTTGTGCCTCCTCAATGGAGACGTAGGATTCCCTTCAAGAATCCGAACTTCGGGTAAAAATCATTGTCTTCATGTTCTTCCTTTTGTTCTAACTCTAGGTTGTGTGGTCTTGGATATTTGGGAGCCTCGATCTATTTCTCTACTGTGTTTGGCTCTAGATCCATACTTGTTCCAGGTATCTGGTAGTATTTAGATTCTTTGTATTCAAGTAGTTTGCTTAAAAGTTGAAGAGATTTAAAATCTCATCTTGAGGTACCCAACCCAGAGTATCCGCACCGCTCATACCGGATAATCCGTATATACCAGAATATCCAGACTAATACTCGGATAGTCCGAGCTGATCACCCCGGGAAAATTTAATTTCGCTACGAATTTTGATTTCGCCTATTCACCCCCCCTCTAGGAGACATATCCGGTCCTTTCAGCCTTTAGGATTTGAGAACCCCAAGTACCCAAACCATATCTACAAGCTTTCCAAAGCCTTGTATGGACTTAAGTAGGCCCCTAGAGCTTGGTATGAGAGGCTTAAGTCCTATCTTCTCATTCATGATTTCAAAATGGGTATAGTAGAAAAAACTCTATTCACCAGACACCAGAATTCTCATTTCCTTCTCATCCAGATTTATCTAGACGATATTATCTTTGGTGGCTCGTTTCAGTCTCTTGTGTCTCATTTTTCTGAGATGATGAGCGCAGAATTTGAGATGAGTATGATGGGTGAGTTGAGCTACTTCCTCGGCTTCCAAATCAAGCAAACTCGGGAGGGTACTTTCCTGGACCAAGGTAAGTACACTCGGGATCTCCTGAGGTGGTTCGATATGTTTGATGGGAAGCATGTGATGACTCCTATGGCCACCACTACTGTCCTCGAGCTCGATGAGGATGGTGAGCCTGCTGATCAAAAGGAGTTTCGGAGCATGATTGGCTCCCTCTTGTACCTCACTACTTCACGGCCAGACATACACTTTGTCGTGTGTATGTGCACTCACTTTTAGGCTTCTCCTCATGTCTCTCATCCCCAGGCAGTGAAGCACATCTTCTAGCACCTTCGAGCCACCGTTGATTATGGTATCTGGTACTCTTTCTCTTCTTGTCTATCCCTTAGAGCCTTTTCTGATGCTAACTTTACTGGCTATAGGATAGATAGGAAGAGTACTTCTAGCTCTTGTTAATTTATTGGCACTTCTCTTGTTTCTTGGTCATCTAGGAAGTAGTCCAAAGTTGCATAGTTCACCGCTGAGGTTGCTGCAGCTAGTTCTGTAGCCAGGTTCTCTAGATGAGATCGACTTTGTAGGATTTTAGGTTAGAGATAGAGAATGTTCCACTTTTTTGTGATAATACTTCTGCTATCTGCATTGCTAAGAACCCAGTGCAACACTTCAGGACCAAGCACATTGATGTTAGATATCACTTTCTTAGAGACCATGTGGAGAAAGGAGACATAGTGCTTCAGTTTGTGGAGAGTGACCACCAGTTGGCTAATATCTTTACCAAGCCTTTGGATGGCTCGTACTTTAGGTTGCTATCATGCTTAATTAGCTATTCTCTTCTCTCTAGATTGAGTTTCCTCGCAATCTTATAAGTCTAGCAGGTGTTGGGCCCCCTAGGTAGACAGGGTCTATGTGCACTCCTTAGTTTGGGATCTAGAAACAGCCCCCCTATGTCAGTCATTGGGGAAGATGAGAGCGAGTCTGAGCCGTAGTGTTCTCTACTATCTTTTCTATACTCTATAGCCACCCAGTTTGCAGTTTCTTGACTTCTTCTCTCCATTTTGTCTTTCTGATTTCATTTGAGTTATTTGGATCTTCTTTGAGCTTAATCTTGCTAATAACTCAACTTAAATCAGTTTTATGCTTAAAATTGAATCACATGTTGAGGAGGAGTTTAAGAATCTGTTTTATGCATTTTCTTTTTTTGAGCCTTGTCTATTATACAAATGGTCTATTTGTTCATGATACACACCATACTACATCATTAAAAATGCTCTAGTTTAGATATGTCCAAGTTCATTTATCTTGTTAAGCTTACTAAAACTTACAAAATGAGCTTTAAACAAACTGAATGAACCATGTTGCTTGTACTTGCTGAGTTTCTTCTCTAGCGATATTTGCCATGATTTGTGAAATTTTGGAGTTCTCTAGAGTCCCTATAGCAACTTGGGTGAAACTAGATTTATCCATACTTGATTCCTTCATCTGCTTATCAATCAAAGTGCCAAAATGACAATTAAGCAAAATTGACTCTTTTTATACGCATTAGACTCGACACCTCACATTTACAAGACAGCTTCCCATTGCACTTGGGATGAACTTGGAATGTGTTGTGTATGACCAAGATCATTCTCTTAAGAGTACTTCTTGAGATGATCGAATATGGCTTGAGTCAATTGCTTCAAAATTGCTAACAAAAAAAATCAAACATATGTGGGTAAAAAATGCAAATAATGTTACACATTTGCACCCCACTATGTCTTTCAAAGTATTAAAGAAAAATTTGCTTCACAAGGAAAATAAGCTCGAAGGACCTTGTATGTACTCCTAGATTCCCCAAAGTGTTGAGTAGGTTGAACTCTAGGTTTTCCATTTGATCCTTTGAAGGGCTTTACTTCTAGATTTGAAACTAATGCTAAGTGTTACTCATGTCAAAAATTGCTAAACATGATCTTTTTAAAATAAAACTAAGCTAGCAAGCAAATCTTCTTATTTGCACTTGGACATGTCGTAGTCTAGTCTAATTTGAAATTGTCTAGCTTGGTGTCATATCTTGTCTTTATAGTCATTTGGATAATTTTCAAAGCTCCTCTAGGTTGCATGAGTACATTAAAGGGGAGAATATGTTATCTTGATGCCTATATTGCCAAAAGGGGGAGAAATCGTAGAAAAGGCATCTTGGTTTTATTGGTTTTTATGATCTTAGTTTTTATGTTTGTGTTATTAGATTTTAGAGTTTTTGTGGAAAACTTACTCTTTCTTTAGTTTAGCTCTAAAACGGAAAACTTGCTCTTTCTTGAGTTTAACTCTAAAACTTTCTCTCGCTAGCTTGGTCATGTCTCACTTCTTTCGCTTTCTAATCAAGTCTAGCATTGCACCCAAATTGCTTTCTTCTTTCTCTCTTCAAACTCAAAACTTGTATGCCTTTTCATGTGTTTGTCAATATACCCATCAAGGGGGAGATTGAAAGACCATGTGGAGGTTTATACCTGTGTGTGATGAGTATTTGACTAAAATTTGAGCTTGGATTGTTTTGGCATTGAGTTTGATTTAAATTGGATTTTCAATTTGAAGCAATTTGAGGTTTGTCTGTCTTTTTCAGTACTGCCAGCTTGGGGACGGTAGCACTGCACCTTCTGAGCGTGATTGATTTGATTAATGATTTTGTGATGATTATTGTATATCCTTTTGGATATTGCTATGTGATGGGTTTTCCTTATCTTTGATGGTTGCAGGACGACGGTGCTCGATCATGGTGAGGCGGAGGATGATTGGGACTAGGCGAGGTGTGTTAGAGGTCTAGACGACTGGGGATCACCGGAAGATGATCGGAGACGGAGTTTGTGCAAGCCAAGAAGATAAGGAAGAAGATGATGCTAGCTATATGCCGCGTGGATCGACAAGAGCCGTTAGATCACGGTCTAGTTGATAGGTTAGCGGGTCTAGATAGTATGCTTTGAAAACCGTGCTAGAAAACCCGTTATGTGTGTGGGTTTTGGGTTAGCCCTTGCATGGCTGTGTGAGTGGGTTAATCCTATCCCTTAGATGAGTGCTCTAGGGTTGAGGGACTCATCTAAGGGTGGTAGGTGACTCAAAGTAGTATAAATAGAGGGGGAGGGGTAGCCTCCTCCTCTTAAAGGTTGTAGAGGTTTCTATGCTCTTTTGAGTTTTGCCCACTTTATTGTGAGGCTTTGTAAACCTCCCCTTCTAGAAATGGAAATTTTTTCATTCATTCTTGAATTTACATTAAGTATTTACTTTATGTCTTAAATTCAGCATTTAAATTCAACACTTAAATTTCTGCAATTTACTTTCTCGTAATTTGGATTTGCCTCCCCTCCTACTAAATGTTGCTGATCTAGGATGTCTTGAGTGTGCTTATATAGTTTTTCATCTCTGTTGCACCCTAGAATAGGTTAGAGATCAAGTTTTCTATCAAGTTGGAACTCTTTCCAGAACTTGTTCTTTGCGCAGTAGTTAGTGTTTGATTTTTAAAAAATATTAAAAAATCATTTTAGAGTGATTATTATTGGATACAGTGCGTAACTCTCATATCCATTTGTGAAAAAATTTTGGAGTCTACAGGATTTACCGTTTGGGTGCCATGAGGTGAAAACCGAGCCCTAAACTTTTTGTTCGAAGTTCCTGACAGTCTATAGTATTTGATTTTTCTCAATTTTTCTACAAGGGTTTCTAAGGTGGTTTTTGCTAGATTCTTCACGACTCATTTTCTCATAGGGAAAAAAATTCTCAAAATTTCTAAAGCACTAGAAGTCCACCAACCACCTGCTCCAACTGAGGAGAATTTCTAGAAATTTTGTTTTTGCTTTTCTGAAAGTGACTTTTATGATTTGGCTTAATCTCTTTTCTAAAAGCAAGAGTTGAATTGATTATTTTTCATTTTGGACACTTGATAACCAGGATTGTGACTCAAAAATCCCTACATATTCCATGGTTCTCATGCATGCAAGCTAAGGGTACACATAGTTGTCTAGTTGTTCGGGTCTTTCACGATTTCTTTTGCGCGATCTTTTAGAGGTCTTAGTTAGAGTATTTTGTGGGAAAAATTTTATTTGCGACCATTCACCCCCCTCTATTCACCATCTTGATCCTTCAAACTCGAGACCATCCTATTATGTTGAAGTAATTCTATTTCAGCATGCTTTGCATCAGAATCCTGTTGAAAGTCTAACTTTGCATAATATAAACTCTAAAATTTGTAACATAGATAGACGAACTAAGGTAATAAGAAAACAGTAATCAAAATATTTGTATTACTAGAACCTTCTTAAAAATTATGAATATATGACCAACAACTTAACATAATAGGTCTAGCATATTCAAAACTAACTCTTACGCAAAGTTGATTAAGGAATGAGTACTATTCATATATATATATATCATACAACAAAGTGACTAACGTTTAATCCTATTAATCCAAATAATTTTTGTATCTTAAATTAAATATTATAATATAAGAATACATAATTTTAGCTTCTTGAATTCATAAAACAAGAATAAATAATCCATAAGAGAAACCGTGCATCGCTCGACCTGAAAGCTGTTAATGATAAGAACGTATATAGATATTTATAATCAATTGAATCGCGAGAATGTGAAGTCATTCAACCCAAACCCTAGATCACGCCTGTTTTCTATAGTACGTTTTTATTTGGTTTTCCATTCGATTTATATTTACCCTTATTGAAAACTTGTTATTTATTGTGTTCTTCGTTTGCGACGTGTAGAATCCGACGTCACTACTTCCATCGTTGACAATACCGACCACAACTTCAACTTTATTGTAAATAGCAATTAAGCAAGGCAAGCACCCCCTTTGACCATATTGATCCCAGTTTTACAAATGTTTTATTAAATGTTTTGTTGCATACATTATATTCATTAAACTCTGCTATATTGTGGGTATTGGTAGTTACACTTGTAGAATCATAGAACTTCCTTAATAAGTATGAATTTGTGAACCTTGATAACCCTAGAATAAGGTAGACAATATTTAATGTCATCATGGGATTACTCACACTTGGTAGTCATGCTTAGCCATGCTTAAAAGAACCTTATGCTTTTTAAATAGTTAAAAATATTGAATATGGCAAAATGTTGGGTAATGACCTTTCTTTATGGTTGGTATTTCGATTAAAAATAAAAAAACTATATTTTTGATGTGGGCAATTATTGGTAATAGCCGGATGTACAAGGGACTTGTATGTAGTGTAGGCGGGATTATTGCCCATGTTGAATTAAGGACCAAACTATGGGTTGTTTTCAGGCTAAGATAACCGTACAACCATAAGTGCTGGTATGGGATAGCTTTAAACCAATTAAGTTATCTAGTTTAACTTTGCACATTGGAAGGCTGGAGTAGTACGGGCTTCTTCAGTGACTGGTTGCTCGGAGGGGCACCCACACCGAGGTTTTGAGAGCAACGTTTGCTGATACAACGATGTATGCCATACTATGGATATGCTTAATCATTTATTGTACAGTGACTGTACAAATATTTACACCATAATACGGGTTTAACGTCATTGGTCTGATGCAAAGTTAACCTAGGTGATGTAAAGGTTTTCGTCATGAACATTTTGGCCACTACACCAAAGGTGCCTGAAACACATGGCAAAAAGAAAAGGTCATGACTTGTGGGTAAAGCGGTACACCTCTATAGAGTGTAAAACTAATCGATTAGCCGCCCACGGTTATGGGCACTTGGTAAAGTCATCATATAGTTAGATGTTTTTATTTTCATCAAAGTTTGGATTCTACCGGGTGTTGGTAGAAATTGGTTTGTGAAAATGGTCATGATACCCAGGTTCATGAAATTTACTTATTCATACTTACATTCTGTTATTTTTTGTATTAAATTGCTTTTACTTAAATTTCATTTGCAATCTACTATTCTGTATTTACACTTCAAATTGGCTTTATGCAAATTAACTGTAAAAGCCTTTTCTTTGAAATGGCCTGCATATAATATAGGTTTTGCAAAAGTCTTGCTGAGTACGAAAGTACTCACTCTTCTTATTCGTTGTTTTTAGGTGAAATTAGCGTACTTCCAGATGACATATATTTTGACGCAGGATGCGGAAATATTGATAATGAGTTTTTCTAGGGATTATGCCATGTTAATTGCCTGAGGGTTGGATGGGCACACTACAAGATTTGATTCTTTCCACTGCATTACTCTGGATTGTAAAACCTTATTGTGTAAATTACCATTATTATTTGTAATAAAGAGTATGAATGTGATATCAATTGTTGTAAATGTGCGTACTAGCTACTGATCACGAGACTAGTTCTATATACACATTAGATTTCTATTTTGCATTTTATGTAAAAATGGGGGTTGTTACAGTTTGCAAAGTAATCATCGATGGCGGGAGTTTTCATAATCTGGCCAGCAAGGAGATGTGCATAAAATTGGGTTTAAAATACTTGCCGCATCCACATCCTTATCATGTTCAATGGCTCAGCAATGTGGGCGAGGTGAAAGTCAGGCATATGGTGAAGGCGTACTTCAAGATTGGTCAATATGAGGATACCGTTGATTGCGATGTGATGCACATGTCTATTTGTCACTTGCTATTGGGACGCCCATGGCAATTTGATCGCCATGTTTGTCATGATGGGCGCACAAACTGTTACAAGTTCAAGTGGCACAACAAAGAAGCGGTTTTGTATCCACTTACACCTTCCGAGATCGTGAACGCTAATAAGAAGAAAGTTGTAGTGAAAATTGGGAGTGAAAAAATGAGCAAGATTCCACCTTCCGTGAGTGAGAGCCACAAGCCCACAATGAGGGGGAAAAAGAAAACTAAGGGAGAGAAAGGTATAGTTATATTAGCCACAAAATCTGAGATGAGAGCTTTTAGTGAGAACCCAAATTTAGTGCACTTTTATATTTTTTACAAGGATGCATTGTTTTCAACTAACGACTTCACATCTCTTCCTAGTGGTGTCTCTCATGTTTTGCAGGATTTTAGTGACGTCTTTCTGGAGGAGGTGCCAACTGGTTTGCCACCAATCCATGGGATGGAGCATCAAATTGATTTCATTCCAAGAGTGACGCTACCTAATCGATCACCATACTGCACTAACCCTGAGGAAACAAAGGAAATTCAAAAACAAGTACAAGAGCTTCTTGACAAAAGGTATATACGTGAAAGTTTAAGCCATTTTTCTATGCCTGTTATTTTAGTTCCTAAGAAAGATGGTACTTGGCGCATGTGTATAGATTGTAGAGCGATTAGTAATATCACTATTCGATATCATCATCCTATACCTCGTTTAGATGATATGCTCAATGAATTGAGTGGTGATGTTATTTTCTCTAAGATTGATTTGCGTAGTGGGTATCATCAAATTACAATGAAAGAAGGGGATGAGTGGAAAACTACCTTTAAAACAAAAATTGGTTTGTATGAGTGGTTAGTCATGCCATTTGGGTTAACTAATGCACCTAATACTTTCATGCGCTTAATGAATCATGTTTTACGATATTTTATTGGTAAATTTGTGGTTGTGTACTTTGATGATATTTTGATTTATAGCCACATCGAAACTGAGCATGTAGAACATATTAGACAGGTGCTAGAGGTTTTACATGATGCTAAATTCTATGGGAACTTAGGCAAATGCACTTGTTGCAAAGATAAAGTGATTTTCTTGGAATATGTTGTTTCAGCGCAGGGAGTAGAGATCGATGACTCTAAATTTGATGCAATTAAAAATTGGCCTACTCTAGTGAATGTAAGTCAGCTTAGAAGCTTTCATGGGCTTGCTGGTTTTTATCAACGCTTTGTTAAGGATTTTAGCACCATCGTTGCCCCATTAAATGGATTGACTAAAAAGTGTGTTGATACTTGGGGGTAGCACAAGAAAAAGCTTTTACTGAATTAAAAAAACAATTGACTGAAGCACCGTTGCTTGTTTTACCTGATTTCACGAAAATTTTTGAAATTGAGTGTGATGCTAGTGGAATTGGTATTGGAGGTATTTTAATGCAAGAGGGTAGATCGATAGCTTAGTTTAGTGAGAAATTGAAAGGTGCTCATTTAAATTATCTAGTCTATGATAAGGAGTTGTATGCTTTAGTGTGAGTGTTAGAAGTTTGGCAACATTATTTATGGCCTAAAGAATTCATTATACATTCTGATCATGAGGATTTAAAATATTTGCAAGGCCAAGCTAAGTTGAACCGTCAACATGCTAAATGGGTGGAATTCATTGAATCTTTTCCTTACATTGTTAAGTATAAAAATGGAAAGGAAAATGTGGTTGTTGATACTATTTCTAAGAAAAGTGTGTTTTTAAATTGTTTAATTGTGCAAGTTCTTGGTTTAGAGACCTTATGTGATTTATGTTCAATTGAGCATATTTTTGCTTCACCTTATGCTCATTGCACAGATGGGAAAGGATGAAAAAAATTTCGTCTTTATGATGGGTTCTTATTTCATGCTAACAAATTATGTGTTTCCGAGTTGTCTGTGCATTTGCTATTGTTGCAGGAATCGCATATAGGTGGACTAATGGGACATTTTGGACGTGCAAAGATGTTGGCTATGTTGAGTGACCACTTTTATTGGCCTAAGATGAGGTGTGATGTGGAGAGGTACGTGCGTGATGCATTACTTGCTACAAGGCGAAGTCAAAACTGAATCCACATGGTTTGTATACTCCTCTTCCTATTCCTAATGCACCTTGGAAAGATATTATCATGTAATTTATTTTAGGACTGCCTAGGACTAGGAGAGGGAGAGATTCTGTATTTGTTGTTGTGGATCGTTTTTCGAAGATGGCACACTTTGGGGGTGTTTGGGAGAGCTTTGCTCCTCAATTTTCAGCTCCACTCCAAATTCGCGTAGCCAAATACCCCAGCTCCACAGAACTCCAGCTCTAGGAAAAATACGAATCTAGGGGACTGCTCCATGGTTTTTGTGGAGCTCCTCAAGGGGTACTCCAAGAAACACCGTTTCGTACCCACTCGTGAAGTTCCTAGGTAATTACCACCTTTGCCACTAGTTACACATATGAGGAACGTAACGGTTCGCACAAGAGGATAGATCGGCGCGGCCCTAGGGCGTTTCATCTCCCTTGCGCGTCTCTCCAGCCCCTTGCTGTGCATCCCAGGCATTGACGGCCTCTCCCAATCCGGCAAGAATGGAACCCAATCGCCGCCCTCTCCATGTTGATCCCTAGGACGACGCCAATGGAAGCCCTGCGTTTTGCACTCAGCCTCAACAAGTGCCCGTCGATCTTGCCATGTTCGCCGTGCCCCCAACCATGCCTGCGGTCGGAAGCAGCCTGGGCGCCATGGCCCCTGGCCTGGCCGTGGCCAGCATTGGCCAGGCCGGTGCTGCCCCTGGTATGGCTGCTGCTGCCCATGGCGACGGGCCTCCGCTATGCTCCGGCAGAAGTTGGCCATATCTCTGAATTTGGATCATCAATTAAACAATACTGTACAATAGAGAGCATGCATGCTAACAGATGTTACAGTAGAGACATTGTTGACAATTTTAAAACTTGAACAATTAAGAATAGAAGTACATAGTTGTATTACCAATGTGTGAGAACTAGTGGTTATATGCTTACCCAATTGTGAATTTTGGTATGTCAATGTTCAATTTTTTTTTTGTAAAAACATGGTCAGGGTGATCAAATGGAATGGACTGATGAGTACACCTCGGTGGTTTGTACTTTGTTTAAAGAACAAGTTAAGAAAGGGAATCGTCCAAACACCCATTTGAACACCGTTGGATATACCGAGGTGATAGATAGGTTTTTCCAGATGATTGGGATCGAGTTATGCAAGACTCAATTAAAAAATAAGTGGGACAAGTTGAAAGGTGATTTAACAGCGTGGCAAAAATTAATGAGGAAGCAGACATGCACTGGTTTTGATAGAACAAAAGGAGTGATTGTCATGGACAATGAGTGGTGGAAGAAGGCGAGAGCGGTGAGTGTTATGAAAAATTTTCATTTATGATGCTAATTTAAGTAATGGTGTGAGCCTAAATTGTTGCTTATGTTTTTTTAGGAAATACCTAGATGTGGGAAGTTCAGGCACAGAGCTCTCCAAAATGAGAGTGAGCTTAAGATGATTTTTGGTGACATCACTAATGATGAACAAGTGTAGGATCGATATATATCACATGAGTGCATTGCATCAAATAAAATCCATCATGCTATCACCAGCATAATAATCATCTCAAAATAGCACATGCACAAGCACCACACATGCTATAACCAAAGTCACTTTACAATGCCAATTTCACCATTCAACCAATTTTTCATCACATGATCTCACAACAAGATCATTGGAACCCTATGAGTTCCAATCCCATCGTACCCCCAACTCAAGAAGCCCCCATTGATGTTGATAATGATCTTGGAGGAGGGGAGTATGAGTTCCATGGTGCCCACATTGATGATGACAATAGTGTTGTTGGTGAGGTTGAGGAGGTTTCTCCTTCTATTGCAACTGCAAAGAAAAGAGCTCGGGTTGTTATAGAAAAACCAACAAAGAAAACAAAGTCAGGCACAACACTTGTTATTTAGGACCAAGTGACAAAGATAGGTGACGCAGCCATCGCCTTTGCATCAAGGAAGCTAGGCGAGGTCACGATCCAACAAGCCATGGACCTAGTTGTGTCTTGTAGGGCGTAGTATGGCATGATGAGCATTACATTGCCACCGAGTTGTTTGTGAAGAAGGATCAAAGGGATATGTTCATGACCCTTCCAACTAATGAGATCAGTTCAACGGCTTAGGGAAGTACAAGGACAAGAAGGGAATGTGAAGTGTGTGGTTGGGTGTCATTTGAACTATTTGTCGTTAGAACTATTTGATGTCATTTGAACTATTATGTGTGGTCGGTTGTAATCTTTATTGTTTGGTGGTACTGGATCTATTTGTCATTTGAACTATTTGATGTCATTTGAACTATCATTGTTATTTGCGTGCCACTCAATGTCATATTGCAAGTGAATTGTCAATATTCCATTTTTCTGTTGTCACTTAATGTTATATTATGTACTTATTTGTTCCCATTATCTATGTGATACTTGCAGATATCTGAAAGTGATAGTGATAGTGCTGATTCAACTGATGAGGACCAGGAGTTTTGGGATCTTGTTCTAGGTGGTGCAAAACTTGCACAAATATATTTTGATTTGTACCTTGATAAGAATCCACCAAGGACATCAAACCTTAGTGGCATGGGATGGTTGAAAGAGACAATGAGGACTCTAGGTGAATGTCATTCACAGCTTCGTATGAGCACGGAAATGTTTTTGGACCTTCACGAGTTGTTGGTTTAAAGGTATGGGCTACAACCATCTTTGCATGTGAGCACTTATGAAAGTCTTGCAATATTCTTATTCATATGTGCTGGAAATGAGTCCAATAGGAGATGCTAAAATCGGTTTAAGCACTCAGGACAAACCATTAGTAGGAAATTTGATGAGGTCCTAAATTTCCTTATGGCTATGGCAAAAGATTTTATTAGACAAAAAAATCCAAATTTTCCTACTGTTCATCAAAAAATAAGAGATGACAAAAGAGCGTATCCACACTTCAAAGATTGTATTGGTGCACTTGATGGCACACATATTCGTGTATCTCTGTCACCTGAGGAGCAAGTGAGATATATTGGGAAATCTGGAATACCAACTGTAACGTCCCAAAATTTGGCTTAATTTTAATTTTTTGAGTTATTTGAATTTTTGTGAATTTTTGGGATTTAATTGGAATTATTTGAGTTTGATTTAAATTTATCTTTCCCTTGAATAATTAAACAATATAAAAATAATTATCAAAAATAAATAAAAATATTTTATTTAAGCTCTAAATGCGTTAAAATATTTTCTGGAATTTTTCTAGAATTTTTCGGGTATTTTTAGAGCTCCAAATAAATACTTTGATTTTCTAGAATTATTTTTATTGTGAAAACCGGAAAAATCCGATTAGCTACAGTGCTGGGCCAAGCCCAACATTGTGCTCACGCTGGCCAAACCCTAGCGCCGTCGCTCCGGACCGTGCGATCGCGATCGAACGGTTGTGGTGGGGCCGCGTCGTCTATTAGCGAGCGTCGTTGGATCATCTTATCCCAATCCGATCGGATTGCACCACGTGGCAAGGCGAGCCGAAGCGTCGCCCGCCCGAGAGCCGTCGGATTGTGATCGGACGGTGCCGAGGGATTTCGCCGCATCGGGAGAGGGCGGCGATCGCCGCCCGATCGCTGGCGGAGATTTGGCGTGGATTTGCACGCGCGCTCAAGGTGTCTCGACGATCGTGCTATAGCCCATTAAATTGGTCTCTCGCCCGCACACTTGGTCCGTTCGTCGTTAGCTCGTGCCCCTAGCTCGCGCCCGAGCTCACCGGAGTAGCTTCTCCTCTCTTCTCGGTTTTCCTTGCCTTTCGCCGCCGTCCGCGCCCCGCCCCAACCAAGACACCGCTCTGAGTCCGCGCGCCAAGACGCTCGGGTAGGCCACTCTTCCACGGAGACGCCGAATCGCCAGAGCTAACCTCGTTTTCCCAGCCCGTAGTAAGCACCGCCGCTTACTCTCGAAAGCATCGCACCACCGCCGCCGCCGGATTTCCATCGCCGCTCGTAACGCCACGCCTTCCTTCAAGCGCTAGACCGGGATGTCTTCGATTGATAATGACCGTCCGATCTGTGATGACCGGCTCAGATCACGCCATGTAGACTCGGCCTTCTGTGCATCGCTCGGGTACCCCGCACCATCAGATCTTCATCCGACCGCTCCGGTACGTCCACGTAGCGGTAGTTGCAGCGTTGAAAATGGCCGTTAGATCATCATCGTGTGGCTCTGAGTAGTCCACGTAGCTGCTGCGAAGATGCATTGATGATGGCCGTTAGATCTGGAATGTCCGGCTTGGATTGCGCCACGTAGGCTCGGTAGCATTGCATCACTCGGGTATCGGTGGCCGTTGGATCGTCACCCAACCGTGGAGGTTCGACCGCGTAGATCCGGGTCGACGCGATTGTTAGTGCCGTCGGATCTTAGATTAAGGGCCGAGATTTCTCCACGTAGCCACCCGAAGCCCCAACGGCCGTACTGGACCGACCGTTGGATTTGAATCCAACGGCCGGGAAATCTTGGGTCGCGTGGACCGTCGGGCGTGCGCCGCGTGTCAGCTGATGAGTGGACCGAACACTGTTCATCGGGCCCACTGTCGATGTATCGACCGCCAGTGGTGCCGACGCCAAGATGACGTCATCCGAGGGCCCACCAGTCAGTGTCTGTGTCGACGTGGTTGTCTCTGGTGCTGACACGTGTCGCGTCGAGAGGATTTAACCGGAATTTTCAGTAGGAAAATAAATAGAGTAATTCGATTTTTCTTTTATTGAATTTCCAGAAACTTGTAAATGCTATAACTTTTGCGTTTAAACTCGGAATTGTGTGATTCTAGTTCCTAAAAATTTGTAAAAATGCGAACTATTTATTAATGAATTTTAAATTATTTTTAGAGTTGATCTTGTTATCTGTATTAAGTATTCATTGTATATTCACTTGAATGTGCGTAGACTCCGAATTGCCGGAAGCTGTTGGGGAGGATTTCGGAGAGCCATCGCAAGAGCCAGACCAGAATCAACTACTGTTCGAAGGCAAGTCATGTTTTGATCATTTTGCGCCAAGATTTCAAAATATAATTTGTTTCAAATTATGCATGCTATGTTATTTAAAAATACCATTGATTAAATTGGGTAAGGTAGCAATATGCCAGTCTTGTTTATGCCACCTTGATTATGTCGTCATTATGCCTTAAAAACCTTGTCACCCTAGGATGTTAATTTACGTTGGTTGCAATAATAATGCTAACACGGGAGGCTAGACCGTGACTAGTTGCTTAGTATGCTGTATGCGCTGAATGACCTTCAAATTGCAAAAGAATATTGATAAATGATTATGGAACACATTTTTTGAAATAATGCGATAATGTCATGAATTAGAATTGGGGGTAGCAACTGTGTGGTTCTACTCGTGCAATGAAGTGGACATTGGCATGTGTTGCATAAATGCAAACTGGGGTGGGAAATGATTTGGAACGGGGCAAGTGGCAAGAAGGCTTCGTGCCAGGTGGGCCTGTGTGGCAGCAGGATGTATCGAGATTGTAAAGGCCGTGTGCCGAGGAATATAAAATGGATGTCTTGTCCGGACGATTAAGGACTTCACCTTGCGAGCCTTTGAACTGAAGTTTTCAGACAACCACTTGTGCCGAATGGGACAGCACCTAGTTTAGTAGGTTTCTAATATCTTTCCTTTGACACTCGGGTGACAGCTACACCAAAATGTAACCGTATGGGGAGCGTACTGTCTGTGCTGCTTGGTACCCATCCAACTGTATTTGCCTATTCTAAACTTTGGCTCTATGTGAGGGAAGTGTTGGAAAGGCAATACTGGAGAGGTTCACAGGTTAAGTGTTATTCTTCGAAAGACTTTGTTGCAATCAATCGCCTGTGTGGTGAGCGACTGTATCCTGTGGGTAAAGTGTACAGCCTCTACAAAGTGTGTGTTAAATCTATTCGAATAGTCGCATCCGTGGTACTGGACAATGCTCGGGGATTACAGTCGAGAGTTAGATTTTCAAAAATAAAATGTGGAATGGGTGGCTGTGTGCTAAAGACTGATGAACCAAACTAGGGTTGTGTGCCAAACTATTGGAAAAGAATTGAGAAATTAATTATTAAGAATATTGGTTTACTGCTTTTAATCTAATAGGATTACCTGTTAAAAAGAAATGCTGCTTTATGCAAAATAACCATTTAAGCCTTTCCCTTGGAATAAGCCATGCATGTAGTAATAGAACTGCATCGTGCATGACTTGTTGAGTATGTTGTATACTCACCCTTGCTTCAACAACAACCTCAGAAGAAGAAGCTATGCCAGCTTGGGAAGAGGAGTTCAACGAAGGTCAGGAGGATTAGGGTTGAGCCTCGTCGGTTGCCTGTGGCTACGAGGGGTTTCATCATCGTACTTTTGCTTCCGCTGTTGAACTTGTGCTACTGTTGCTATTTATCGCCCTGCGTGGCGAATTAATGTAAGGTGACCATAAGGTCGTGTAACTCGTTTATATTCATGTTTG
Source organism: Guadua angustifolia (assembly GCA_036346375.1). Lineage (NCBI taxonomy): Eukaryota > Viridiplantae > Streptophyta > Magnoliopsida > Poales > Poaceae > Guadua > Guadua angustifolia. The sequence continues at coordinate 12,525,074 of CM070521.1, read as the reverse complement.
AAGTACTTTATTACTAATTCCGCTGTGTATGATTGTGGTACTTCAACCTGTTTATCCTGTGTGTACTAGCGTGATCCTGGACTAGTACAGAATACATAGAGGGTCCGGATTTGCAGATTCGGGTCCCGACAGAGTTGGTATCAGAGCCATACTGACTGTAGGACTTAACCCTAGTTAGACTGGCCGTCTAGGAAGGATAAAAATTAATTTCTAAAGAATAAAATTTGGGCAAGAATAATCAATGAAATCTTGACTTATCCCTTCTTCCTTACTTCATACCTATGCTGTATTTTGCTATTACTTTTGTATTCTTTTAAAATTTTAGCACTGACGCGTTGCTTTGGCAGATGCGGATGGTTCACTCCTTCGGCGAGTGTCACGGAGGCTACGCAGCAGAGCTTTGGAGGATGCTCCAGGTGCTTGGAGGTTTCGACCTCCCTCTCTACCGGTCCCGCACCTGGGTGGTCAACGGGATCAATCGCGGATGGGAGACGACCCTCACCTTGTACGCGCGGGAGCACGCGCGTGCCAGCCGTTCGCTCCACCTTTCGGTGAGGCGGGCCAGCTACGAGGCGGGCATACAGGAGTGTGCCCGGGTAGCGCTGCGTCGGGTTAGCAGGGACTACGGCTTTGAGCTGTGGGACACTGCTTTCCGTGTGCACCCGCACGCGGGAGGACCCCTCCAGGCGCGCTTGGAGCTGGAGGACGACGCTGCCGTCGTGCACTTGGGCCGGTTCGCCGCGGCTCAGGAGGAGGTCATGGACGCTACGACTGTGGAGCTGCAGGCTGTGTACCGTACCTTGGAGGAGACCGAGGTGGCTCTGCGAGAGACCAGGATGCACGTTGTGCAGAGGATCGCCGAGCTAGAGGAGGCCCTCTACGGTTAGGGGGAGCCGGAGGCCGTCATGAAGCTTGACGATGAGGATGAGGAGGAGCCAGACGAGCAGGAGCCAGAGCCCGTGCCAGAGGACCAGCAGCCAGTGGTGCCCCCAGCAGCACCAGTGGGAGGGCATGGGGATCAGTTTGCCCCAATGCTAGCTCACCCGCCAGTGTACGTGATAGGTGAGCCGCAGCCAGGGTGGCTCGAGGACTGAGTTCTTTGGGTTATTAGTTGTCAGATTTTTGCATTGAGACTCACTTGTTTTGAGTCGCGTCATTAAATTTCGAACTTAGATGTGCGATGTTGTTGTGTGGAACTATTTGGTGTGATGTTTGTGACTGTTATTATGATTGCATAGTCCCTAGACTATGTAAGAAGCTATACTTTTTATTATCTTTGAATGGATGTTGAGGATTTAAGTTACACCTGTTTTCCCCCATAAGTTCTTCTACTTGCCTATTCCTTCCCTCTCATCTCTAAACCGTCGGAGCAATCAACAGATGGTGAACACTCGCAACATCGGAGCCGGAGGCAGTGGTTCACGTCAAGGAGGCAGTCAGAGCAGTACACCACCACCACAGGCAGCACCGCCAGTTGACATGCATAATTTGGGAGCATTTCTCGCAGCACAAACTCAATTGATGCAGACAATGATAGCCACTGTGCAGCAAATCAACACCCGAGCAGTCGCCAATAATCAAGCTATAAACAATGGACCACGTCCCTACTCAAGACTGTCCGAGTTCATGAGGACACATCCGCCCACTTTCTCAGGCAATGCTAGCCCGTTAGAGGCAGATGATTGGTTGAGGACCATCGAGAGGAAACTGCACATAACACAGTGCGATGGAAATGAGAGGGTGCTTAATGCCTCTCATCAGTTGGAAGGAATCGCAGCTGAGTGGTGGGAAAACGACTGCGCATCGCAGGAAAACCCACAGGAAATCACCTGGGAGGAATTTACTATAGCCTTTCGCCAATATCATGTGCTAGAAGGTATTATGGAGCTGAAAAAGGAAGAGTTTAGAGCACTGAAACAAGGAGGCCAGACAGTGGCCGATTATTTGAATAAGTTCACTCAACTAGCACGCTACGCTTCGGAAGACGTAGCAACAGACAAGGCTAGGCAATCTCGCTTTATGAAGGGACTCAACACTGGTTTGCAGGTGGGATTGATTACCCACATTTTTCCCGATTTCCAAGAACTGGTAAATAAGGCACTCATACTGGAAGATAAGCGTAAGGAGCTTGATGATAACCGCAAACGCCGCATGGCACAACAGGGAGGACGTCAAGGTCATCAGAAACCAAGGATGATATCTCAGCAATTCTCCCGATTCCACCAAGGAAGCAATGTCAGGACACCGTCACCGATGCCGAGGCCAAGAGACAGACTCCCTGCACCCTACCAGATGTGAATCAACAGAGAAACCAGCAGATGTCGGGAAGACGCTGCTACAATTGCAATGAAACCGGGCATTTCGCCAACGTGTGCCCAAAGAAGGGAGGAGTGACACCAGTGCGTTTCAACTTAGGGAACACGCCTGCTAAAACTCTTGTCCAAGGAGGAAGCCGAGGACTTGCCCAAGCTGGAGCCACACCGCAAGCATTCACGCGAGGCAGGATTAATCACATTTCCGCAGATGAAGTCCAGAATGCCACGGACGTCGTGCTCGGTAAGTTCCTTGTCACCAATGCCGCCTACTGGTGTTATTCGATTCCGAGCTTCACATTTGTTCGCTTTCGAGATTTTGCTTTGTGACAAATGATCCGGATATTGTTAACCTTAAAAGTACACTTCTAGTTCAATCTCGATCGAACTCCGCTCTAAGGTCGGATGTTCTGGGGTTAAGCTATTAATAAAAGGGGTAGAGTTCCTAGCGAATCTTATTATATTAGATGCCCAAACCCTAGACGTTATATCGAATGGATTGGTTGACTAAGCATAAGGTCAGATAGATCAAGGGCGAAGAGTTGTGTCTATTGAGAGCCCTGATGGTAGGAAAGTGGAATTTCAAGCAATGGCAGTTCGAGAAGGACAGATGTTAGTAAACAATTTGGAGACCGTCAGTATTAGATATGTACCAGTGGTCAGTGAATACCCAGATGTTTTTCCCGAGGAATTACCAGGAATGCCACCAGACAGAGACATAGAGTTCGTAATTGACTTAGTGCCTAGAACAACACCAATAGCAAAGAGACCGTATCAAATGTCCACCGAAGAGTTGGTAGAGATGAAGAAGCAGATCGAGGAATTGTTGGAAAAAGGATTCATCAGACCGAGCTCGTCACCTTAGGGAGCACCGGTTCTATTCGTTAAGAAGAAGGATGGGAGTTTTCGGATGTGTGTAGATTATCGTGCGCTTAACGAAGTGACGATAAAGAATAAATACCCATTGCCCCGGATAGATGATCTTTTTGATCAATTAAGAGGAGCAGGAGTATTCTCCAAGATCGACCTTAGGTCAGGATACCACCAGTTGAAAATCAAGACTGAGGACATACCCAAGACTGCATTTTCTTCAAGATATGGACACTATGAGTTCACTGTTATGTCATTTGGATTGGCAAATGCTCCAGCATACTTTATGAACTTGATGAATAAAGTATTTATGGAATATTTAGATAAATTTGTGGTCATGTTCATAGACGATATTCTGGTTTATTCAAGGACGGATGAAGAGCACGCCCAACATTTGAGGTTAGTACTGGAGAAGCTAAGAGAGCAACAGTTGTATGCAAAGTTCAAGAATGTGACTTCGGAAGAGTAAGGTAGAATTCCTAGGGCATGTAATGACCGCCGAGGAATTGCAAAGGACCCAAGCAAGGTCGAGGCAAGATCAAGATTGGGAGCCGCCAAAGGCGGTTACCTGATTCAAATTTTTTGGGATGGTTGGTTATTACACCGGTTTATAGAAGGGTTTTCGACAATTGCTAGACCAATTACGCAATTGCTTAAGAAAGAGAAGAAATTTGTTTGGACACCAGATTGTGAGAAAAGTTTTCAAGAATTGAAGAAGAGACTGACATCAGCACCTGTGTTAGTTCAACTAGATGTGCACCAGAGTTTTGATATTTACTGCGATGCATCACGCCAAGAGCTTGGATGCGTGTTAATGCAAAATGGAAAGGTAGTAGCCTATGCATCAAAGCAATTAAGGCCACATGAGGGAAATTACCCGACGCATGATCTGGAACTAGCAGCCGTAGTGCATGCCCTGAAGATATGGCGTCACTATCTCATTGGTAACAGGTGTGAGGTGTATACAGACCATAAAAGCCTTAAATACATTTTCACTCAATCTGACCTGAACATGAGACAAAGAAGGTGGTTAGAGCTGATCAAGGATTACAACATGGGTATCCATTATCATCTCGGCAAGGCCAATGTAGTGGCTGATGCCTTGAGTCGGAAAAATCATGGTCTAAATATGAAAGTGGGAGAAAGCCAAGGAGAATTGTGCAAGGATTTTCAGAGGTTGAAATTAGAGGTTGTTCCGGAAGGATTTGTAGCCGCTTTAGAGGTGAAGCCTATCTTGGAAGACCAGATTAGAGAAGGTCAGAAGAATGATAAGAAGATCAAGCGAATCAAAGCCAAGATGGAGGAAGGGCAAGCCAAAGAATTTAAGCTGGACGAGCAAGGCACGTTGTGGATGAAAGAGCGCATTTGTGTACCTAACAAAAAGGAGTTAAAGCAGTTAATACTAGAGGAAGCTCACGACTCCAAGTATTCGATTCACCCAGGAAGTGCAAAAATGTACCAAGATTTAAAAGAGAGGTTCTGGTGGCCGAATATGAAGAGAGAGGTAGCGGAGCACGTAGCACTATGTGATGTATGCCAGCGAGTCAAGGCTATGCATCAGCGGCCAGCAGGGCTGCTGCAACCATTAAAAATACCAGAGTGGAAATGGGAGGAAATCGGAATGGATTTTTGAAGGATCGAGATGACGAACAGAGGGGGGGTGAATGGTCGCAAATAAATTTTCCCCAAAAATACTCCAACTAAAACCTTGACAAGATCACGCAAAGAAAACCGGTGCTCCTCAAATTCGCAAAACCCGCAAAAACCGGAACGACTAGACAACTATGTGTATCCCTAGCTTACATGGATGAGATCCATAAAATATGTGAGGGATTTTTCAATCACAATCCTGGTTGTCAAGTGTCCAAATAAAGAGGAATCAATTCAAATACTTCTTTTCTAAAAGAGATCAAGCCAAGACACAAAAGTCTCTTTTAGAAAAGCAAAAGCAGATATTTCCAGAAGCTGTCTTTAATTTGAACAGGAGGTTGGTGGGTTTCTGCTGCTCACAAAATTATGAGAAATTTTCTCCCTATGAGAAGATGAGTCATGAAGCTCTCTACCAAATTTCAGATCAAAAAGCCATGTAGAAAAATCATCATAAATCTATGAACACAGACAGTCAGGAACTTCGAGCAGAAAATTTGGGGCTCGGTTTTCACCTCATGGCGCCCAAACGGTGCAACAAGAGAACTCCAAAATTTTTATACAGATGGATATGGGAGTCCTGCACAATCTCAAATAAGAATCATGCAAAAAGGATTTTTCTAGATTTTTCTAAAAATCAAATACTAACTTCTGCGGGAAAAACAAGTTCTGAACAGAACTGGAACTTGAAAGAAAAGATGATCTCTACTTAATCAAAGAGTGCAAAAGAGATGTAAAACCATATGAACACACTCAAAACATCCAAGATCAGCATTTAGAAGGAGGAGGCAAATCCAAATTGCATGAATGTAAATTGCGGGAAAGTAAATGCGAACGTAAATGCTGAATTTAAATTATGAAAGTAAAGACATAATGTAAATGCGAAATTTAAATTCACAATAATGTAAAGAAATTTCTTTGTATTTCTGGTGGGAAGGTTTACAAAGCCTCACTTCATGTGGGCAAAGCTCAAAGTAGCAACTCAAACTTTCAAGGGGAGGAGGCCACCCCTCCACCCCTATTTATACTACTCTTGGGCCACCTACCACCCTTGGATGAGTCCCTCAACCCTAGGACACTCATCTAAGGGCTAGGATTGACCCACTTACACAGCCATGCAAGGGCTAACCCAAAACCCGCACACATACCGGGTTTTCTTGCACGGTTTTCAAAGCATACTACCTAGACCCGCTAACCTATCAACTAGACCGCGATCCGACGGCCCTCATTGATCCACGCGGTATCTAGCTAGCATCATCTCCTTTCCTTATCTTCTTGGCTTGCCCGGACTCCATCTCTGGTCATCTTCCGGTGATCTCCCGACCGTCTGGACCTCCGACGCTCCTCGCCTAGTCCCGGTCATCCTCCGCCTCACCATGACCTAGCACCGTCGCCCTGCAACCATCAAAGACAAGGAAAAACCTTTCACATAGCAATGCCCACAAATATATTCAATGATTATCACAAAATCATTAATTGAACATAATTTCTCTCAACGGTCCGATGCTACCGTCCCAAGCGGGTAGCCCTAGGAAAAGCAACCAACACTCAAATTGCTTCAAATCGAAATCCATTTCAAATCAAACTCAATTTCAAATCAAACCAAGCTCAACTCTTGTCAATTACTCATCACACACAAGGATAGACCTCCACATGGTCTTTCAATCTCCCCCTTGATGAGTATATTGACAAACACATGAAAAGGCATAAGTTTTGAGTTTGAATAAGAGAAGAAAGTAATTTGAATGCAAAGCCAAACTTGATCAAAGAAATAAAAATCAAGGACATGATCAAGTTGGCAACTTATGATCTATGAAATATAGCAAAGATTAACAAAGATCATAAGAAATAAAAAGAATCAAGATGCAAAATGATGCCTTTTCTACGATTTCTCCCCCTTTTGGCAATATAGGCATCAAGATGACATTTTCTTTTCTCCCCCTTTTTTTGTTGTTTTTATGCAAGTAATGCAGCTTAAGGGAGCTTTGAAGATTATCCATGTGACCAACAAGACAAGTTATGACACCAAGCTAAGTTATGGCAAAAATAGACTAAGCTAAGGCATGTCCAAGTGCAAATAATCATTTTGCTAGCAAGATTTAATGAAAACCATGTCATTTTTAGCATGATTGAACATGAGCAACACTTGTCATTAGTTTCAAAACTAGAAGCAAAGCCATTTAAAAGATCAAATGAAAACCTAGAGTTTAACCTACTCAACACTTTGGGGAATCTAGAAGTGCACACAAGGTCCTTCGAGTTTTTTTTGGTATGCAGATTTTTCTTTGAAGCTTTGAAAGACATAGCGGGGTGCAAATGTTTGACATTATTTGCATTCTTTACCCACATATGTTTTTTTTGTTTGCATTTTTTTAAAGCAATTGACTCAAGCTATAATCGATCATCTCAAGAGAGACTCTTAAGAGAATGATCTTGGTCATACACAACCCATTCCAAGTTCATCTCAAGTGCAATGAGAAGCCGTCTTGTGAATGTGAGGTGTTGAGTCTAATGCGCACAAAAAGAGTCAATTTTGCTTCACTTTCATTTTAGCATTTTCATCGTTAACCTAGTGAAGGACTCAAGTATGGATCAAACAAGATTCACCCAAGTTGCTATAGGGACTCTAGAGAATTCCAGAATTTCACAAATCATGGCAAAAACACCTAGAGAAGAAACTTAACAAGTAAAAGCAACATGTTTTATCAAGTTTTTCTTTTAACGCTCATTTTTCAATTTTTGTAAGCTTAGCAAGATAAATGAACTTGGACATATCTAAGCAAGTAATTTTCTTCATAATATAGCATGGTGTATAAAATGAAACATGGATCATTTGCATAATAGACAAAGCTCATAAAATGAAAAATCAAGTCTATATGCAATGCATGAGATAGATTCTTAAACTCCCCCTCAACATGTGATTCAATTTTAAGCACAAATCTGGTTTAAATTGAGTTATTAGCAAGATTAAGCTCAAGAATGGATGAAAAGAACTCAATTAAAGCCAGAAACACAGAATGGAGGGAAGAACTCAAGAAATCATGAATCGGGTGGCTATAGAGTATAGAAAAGATGGTAGAGAACACTAGGCTCAGACTCGCTCTCATCTGCCCCAATGACTAACATAGGGAAGCTGCCTCTAGATCCCAAACTAAGGAGTGCACACAGACCCTGTCTACCCAGGGGGCCCAACACCTGCTAGACTTATAAGACTGTGAGGGAACTCAACCTAGAGAGAAGAGAGAACAGCTAATTAAGCATGATAGCAACCTAAAGCACAAGATGAGAGGTCCATACAAAGCATGCCAGAAGTCTAAGTGAGGTGAACTCATAACTTTAAGGAATAAAACCCATAAGCACCCAGAGCAATACAAAAGAAAGGAAAAAGGTGAAATAAAATATAATACATAATATACAGATCAGCTCTCCCTCACAGAAGGCCGTAAGGGCACACAACTCCAAGCTCACTCCTCAAGGCAACAAACTTAGAGCTATCCAAAGGCTTGGTAAAGATATCGCCAACCGGTGGTCACTTCCACAAACCAAGCACTACGTCTCCTTTCTCCACATGGTCTCTAAGGAAGTGATATCTAATATCAATGTGCTTGGTCCGGAGTGTTTGACTTGGGTTCTTAGCAATGCAAATAGCAGAAGTGTTATCACAGAAAAGTGGAACACTCTCTATCTCTAACCCAAAGTCCCGCAAGGTCGATCTCATCCAGAGCACTTGGCTACAAAGAATCGGTCAGCAAAGAACATACTCGCCTCGGCGTGGATCAGGCGACTCGGACTGCTTCTTAGATGACCAAGAAACAAGAGAAGTGCCAATAAATTGGCAAGTGCCAGAAGTGCTCTTCCTATCTATCCTACAGCCGGCAAAGTCAACATCAGAAAAAGCTCTAAGGGATAGACAAGAGGAAGAAGAGTACCAGATACCATAGTCAATGGTAGCTCAAGGTACTCAAGATGCGCTTCACTTTGGCGATGAGAGACGCGAGGAGAAGCTTGAAAGCGAGCGCACATACACACAGCAAAGTGCATGTCCGGCCGCGAGGTAGTAAGATACAAAAGAGAGCCAATCATGCTCCGAAACTCCTTTTGATCAGCAGGCTCACCATCCTCATCGGGCTCAAGGACGGTAGCAGGCCATAGGAGTCATCACAAGCTTTCCATCGACATATCAAACCGCCTCAGAGGTCCCGAGTATACTTATCTTAGTGCAGGAAAGTACCCTCCGAGTGCGCTTGATTTGGAAGCCGAGGAAGTAGCTCAACTCACCCATCATACTCATCTCAAATTCTGTGCTCATCACCTCAGAAAAATGAGACACAAGAGACTGAGATGAACCACCAAAGATAATATCGTCCACATAAATCTGGACGAGAAGAAAATGAGAATCCTGGTGTCTGATGAATAGAGTTTTGTCTACTATACCCATTTTGAAACCATGATTGAGAAGATAGGACTTAAGCCTCTCATACCAAGCTCTAGGGGCCTGCTTAAGTCCATACAAGGCTTTGGAAAGCTTGTAGACATGGTTCGGGTATTTGGGGTTCTCAAACTCGGAGGTTGCTTGACATACACCTCTTCCTCAATGAAGCCATTGAGGAATGCACTCTTGACATCCATTTGATAGAGCTTGAAGCCACGGGATGCAGAGAATGCAAGCAGATTCTAATCACCTCTAGTCTAGCTACAGGGCAAAGGTCTCCTCAAAGTCAAGACCCTCAACTTTGAGTGAAGCCCTGTGCAACTAGCCTAGCCTTGTTAAGTAACGACAACCCCATCCTCACTTTGCTTGTTTTTGAACACCCACTTGGTCCCAATGACATTATGACCAGATGGGGTTTCTATAAGCCGCCAAACTTTGTTCCTCTCAAAGTTTTCCAATTCCTCATGCATAGCATTAATCCATGATTCATCGGATAATGCATGAGTAACATCCTTTGGCTCAAAAGAGGCAACAAAGGCAGAGTGAAGGCAGAAAGAAGATAAGCCTGATTTTGAGCGCCACACGCTCAAACAGATCACCAATGATGCCGCCGGTGGATGAGAACGCTGAATGTGTCGAGGAGGACTGAGAAGCGAGTGGCCTCTACCTCTTGAGGAGAAGAGGTAGGAACAGAGCCACTCATCAAGAAGAGTCCGAAGGCAAGGGTTGGTCTCCCGAGGTGCGAAATGGAAACAGAGGCACCTCTGTGTAGAGGAATCTGGATCGTGGAACACCATCATCTCCATCATCCTCATCCTCTACAAAGATGGTCTCGGAGGGATAAGAAGAGCTCGAAATATCGGTCTAGCTCCGGCTAGCCTCATCAAAGGTCACGCCACGGTCTCTATGATCCTATTCGCATCACAACCTGCACTTATAGCTATGAGAAGAAGTCGAGTAACCCGTAAAAATACCATCGAAGAACGAGACTCAAACTTATCTAGGTTACCGACTTCAAGATAAAACACTTGCAACCAAAAACGAAAATGAGAAACACCGGCTTTCGCCCATACCTCAACTCATAAGAAGTACGATGCAAATGTGCTCTCAAGAAAACGCGATTGGAAACATGACAAGCAAGAGCTATAGCCTCACCTCAAAACTTCCTAGAGTATCAGACTATCTAGCATCGTCCCGCCATCTCAACAGTGGTCCTATTCTTCCTTTCCACTACGCCATTTTGCCGAGGGACGATGGAGAGGAGAAGCGATGCTCTAACCCGCACTCCACACGAAACTCTCAAAGTAGGAATTCTTGAACTCGGTGCCATTATCACTGCAGATAGCTCATAATGCACAGGGAGCTCAATAGACAACCTACTAACCAATCCTCAAGTGAGAAAAGTCTCATCCTTCGAGGCCATGAAAAATACCCAAGAATACCTCGAAAAATCATCAACAATGACAAGGACATACCACTTCCTCCCGCCGATCAAGACTCTAGCCGACCAACAAAGGTCCATGTGTAAAAGCTGTCTTGGTGCATCACCATCACTACTATGGATCGGAGGATGAGAAGCAAGAACCATCTTGCCATGTCGGCAGGAGAGCAAACTAAGTCTTTGACCATCTTGAGTTTGGGCAAACCACTTAATAAGATCGCGTCGCTAACTCCGTCAAATGATCAAAACCAATGTGACCAAGTCTCCTATGTCGAAGGTGAGATCACGGATTCGTATAATCAAACACCAAGAGAGTCTCCGTAAGAAACAGAAAAATCAGACAAAAGACTCTCCAAAATCTAGAAATCCAAGTAAACTAACTCTCCGATGAATTAAGGATTCTACAAGCATTACACTTAAAGCTTACCTCGAAAAAGTCATCGATAAGTCGAGAAACGAAAGCAAATTGTATTGCGTACTTACTCACTAAGGCAACGCCCTTAAGAATAAAATTTTCATTAATACAGACGGTACCTTTTGCAATGACCCTACCTGAAGAAGCATCCCCAAAAGTGATCAACTCATCACCGGGGGCTCGGACTAGGGAAGAGAACCAACGAGAGTCTCCGGTCATATGGCGAGAACAATCGAGTCAACAATCCAAACATCTCCTTCCCCATCCGATTTAACCCGATCAAGTCAAAAGAGAGAGAAGACTCAAGATCGATAAAGTGAGGACTCGGGAACCCAACATCAATCACACGACGTTTCAAAGTACCACCACAGAGGAAGAAGACTGGACTCTAGTGTCTCTCTGACGCTCAACTCTCACAAGATCAGAAGAAGCAGCTCTAGTGGAAGATCTAGGAGCTGTCACTGGTTTGGTCCGCCGAGGTGCAAAGGCCGGACCATCCCAATGAGGCTGCCTAAATCTCCTACCTGAAAACACCTCACGCCGCTGATATCTACCTCGATGGAAAAAACAAGGAATATCAAGAGGACGGCGGAAAGACTGACCATGAGCAACTCCCGGACTAAAACTCGATGAACAAAGATGAAAACCGAGTCTGGGACGCTGCCAAAAACAAAGCGACTTTCTAACTCGTTTAGTAGCGATGTGTGCTTTAGAGCACCAGAGTCCGGGATGACCTGAATACCCCTAAGAGCAGCAACACGCCACGCTGGTGATCTTGGCGCGTCTAAAATAGAAATCTACTAGGTGACCATCCTTCTTCAGAAGGTGCATGAATACTTCGCTTGCTAGAGGCGTATGACAGAGAAGCACCTTCGCCGTAAGTCCCATGGTTAACCCCAGCAGACCTAAACACAGTGGTACTCACCCTGGGAGCAACCACTATCTCTCCACTCTTGGAGGCACGTACAACTGAAGGCGGATGCCCCCGTGTGTGCTCCAAGTAATCAAATCCTAGACCTTGATTGAATCTACTAATCTTGGACTGGTCTAGAATGAGATTGAGCTTCTTCTTGCCTTCAACAAATTTCTCGAGAGTGCTCATAAGATACTAACACTCTCGAAAAAGTGAGGCGCATGAAGAGCAAGGGGAAGGAGTAGAAGAAGAGTCAGAAGAAGAGGATCGAACAGCGCGTGCATATTTTTCCCTATACACGGCTGCCTCAAATTTGAGAGACTCACAGGAAGCACAAGAAGCGTCTCTAATTCTACCAACCTGGGCCTCTAACTTCTTCCTAAGCTCTGCGTGGACCTTATCCACGTCATCCTTAACCTCAATACACAGCAAGCAACCATTATTTGACTTAACTAGTAAGTCCTTAGCAAGTTGAGCACACTTGGCATTCAACGCTTCATTATCAAGTTTTAGTTGCTTACAACCCTCACATGAGCTGACTGGGTCCTTAGAAGCATGCAATTCAAGTTCATCATTTCTAGTAGAAAGCTTCCTAAGGTGACAACTCATGGCATCAATTTCAGCAAGTAACTTAGGGCAATTTTCACAAGATGCAGTTGTGTGAGTATAAAGAAAACTAGCATCAATAGGAATAGGATCAATAGAACATGTGCTAGCATCCTTCGACCTAAGAGCCTCAAGATCAGAAACCACACTATCATGCAGAGTTCTTAGGTTCTCCAACTCCACAAGCAAAGCATCATAGAGAGTACACCTATCAGAGTCTCGGGAGGAACATGATTTAAGTGAAGCTAACTCCCGAGACAAGGTATCTACTTCCTTCTCTAACTCCGTAACCCTAGATCTAGCTCTAGCATGAAATTTTCCTAATTTGCAAAAAGCTTCATTGAGCTGGTCATAGGAAGGTATCTCGTCCGAGTCAGCCAGAGAGCTCTGAGTCACCGATGTCGTTGGTGTTTGCCATGAAGCACATGCCGAGAAGTCGCCACCGCCTTTCTTCTCTTGCGGATCATCCTCGCCTTCGTCGCTCCATGTCTCCGTGTCGGAGAGGCTGATGTCGTCGAGGGCGGCGAGGACGCGGTGGAAGAGCTTCTTGTTCTTCGAGAAGTTGCGGTACTTCTTCTCGCGCGGCTCATGAATCGGAGGGTTCTTGTTGCGGTTCTTGTCGGTGTAGTCGTTTTGCGGAACCGCCGAGTCGTTTTTGCCCTTCTCCAGTTTGAGACAATTCGCTCGAATGTGGTTGGGGTCGCCACATTCGAAGCAGGTGATCCCACCACCTCTCTTCCTCTCTCTCACCCTCTTGTAGGCATGAGAAAACTTGCGAGCTAAAAGAACAAGCTCAGTTTCTGGAAACTTGTCCAGTTGGTCATCGCTTAGCTCGCAAAGTGCAGAGAGGGAAAAACCAACAGAGGGATCAAGAGAAGATCCAATGGGATCGGTGACCAAGGCCATCGACTGTGATTTCGTCTTGCGAGAGACGACGTTGATCTCATGAGTCTTGAGTCGGGAATAAAGCCCGTCAAGAGTCAAGGTCGACAAGTCGGTAGTATCCTTGATGGTGGTCACTTTCATTTCCCAAACACGAAGATCGAAAGCGGTCAAGAAGTGACGAGCATTATCTCGAGTCGTGGTATGTGCAACCAACCGCCCGGAGATCGCTCAAAATTTTAGTAAATCGACCAAAACACTCGTCAAGACTCTCACCAGCGTGTTGTTCAAACTTGTTGTACTCACGCTTGTGTTGATCCTGCCACACGGTCTTGATTTGGGTAGTGCCCTCATGGTATGCATCGAGGGTCACCCAAATCTCATGAGCGGATCGCAGTGAGAGATCCGATCATACTCACTGCGCGCCGAGTCCTCGATGAGAATGTTCCTCGCCTTAGCATTTGCCTCAACGTCACCATATTGCCGGTCAGGACGTTCTCATCGGCAGAACCTCATATGGGAGCTTCACCTTCGCCATATCAGAAGCCACGGCAATGATGTATGACTCCATCCGGATTTCCAAAAGGAAAATCGACACCACAAAAATGGGAGGCTTGGTGGAATACTTGTGCATGTCGCCATGGCTCTCGAGACCGGTCAAGATCTATGAAAGAGCAAAACCGGCTCTGATACCAATTGAAGGATCGAGATGGCGAACAGAGGGGGGGTGAATGGTCGCAAATAAATTTTCCCCAAAAATACTCCAACTAAAACCTTGACAAGATCGCAAGAAGAAAACCGGTGCTCCTCAAATTCGCAAAAACCCGTAAAACCGAACGACTAGACAACTATGTGTATCCTAGCTTACATGGATGAGATCCATAAAATATGTGAGGATTTTTCAATCACAATCCTGGTTGTCAAGTTTCCAAATAAAGAGGAATTAATTCAAATACTTTTTTCTAAAAGAGATCAAGCCAAGACACAAAAGTCTCTTTTAGAAAAGCAAAAGCAGATATTTCCAGAAGCTGTTTTTAATTTGAACCGGAGGTTGGTGGGTTTCTTATGCTCACAAAATTATGAGAAATTTTCTTCCTATGAGAAGATGAGTCATGAATCTGTCTACGAAATTTCAGATCAAAAAGCCATGTAGAAAAATCATCATAAATCTATGAACACAGACAGTCAGGAACTTCGAGCAGAAAATTTGGGGCTCGGTTTTCACCTCATGGCGCCCAAACGGTGCAACAAGAGAACTCAAAAATATTTATACAGATGTATATGGGAGTCCCTCACAATCTCCAACAAGAATCACGCAAAAAGGATTTTTCTAGATTTTTCAAACAATCAAATACTAACTGCTGCGCGAAGAACAAGTTCTGGACAGAACTGGAACTTAAAAGAAAAGATGATCTCTACTTAATCAAAGAGTGCAAAAGAGATGTAAAACCATATGAACACACTCAAAACATCCAAGATCAGCATTTAGAAGGAGGGGAGGCAAATCCAAATTGCATGAATGTAAATTGCGGGAAAGTAAATGCGAACGTAAATGCTGAATTTAAATTATGAAAGTAAAGACATAATGTAAATGCGAAATTTAAATTCACAATAATGTAAAGAAATTTCTTTGTATTTCTAGTGGGAAGGTTTACAAAGCCTCACTTCATGTGGGCAAAGCTCAAAGGAGCAACTCAAACCTTCAAGGGAGGAGGCCACCCCTCCACCCCTATTTATACTACTCTCGGGCCACCTACCACCCTTGGATGAGTCCCTCAACCCTAGGACACTCATCTAAGGGCTAGGATTGACCCACTTACACAGCCATGCAAGGGCTAACCCAAAACCCACACACATACCGGGTTTTCTTGCACGGTTTTCAAAGCATACTACCTAGACCCGCTAACCTATCAACTAGACCGCGATCCGACGGCCCTCATTGATCCACGCGGCATCTAGCTAGCATCATCTCCTTTCCTTATCTTCTTGGCTTGCCGGACTCGCCTCCGGTCATCTTCCGCGATCTCCCGACCGTCTCGACCTCCGACGCCTCGCCTAGTCCGGTCATCCTCCGCCTCACCATGACCTTGCACCGTCGCCCTGCAACCATCAAAGACAAGGAAAAATCTTTCACATAGCAATGCCCACAAATATATTCAATGATTATCACAAAATCATTAATCGAACATAATTTCTCTCAACGGTCCGATGCTACCGCCCCAAGCGGGTAGCCCTAGGAAAAGCAACCAACACTCAAATTGCTTCAAATTGAAATCCATTTCAAATCAAACTCAATTTCAAATCAAACCAAGCTCAACTCTTGTCAATTACTCATCACACACAAGGATAGACCTCCACATGGTCTTTCAATTTTGTCACCGGTTTGCCAAGGACGCAAGGAGGTTATGACTCCATATGGGTCATCGTGGATCGATTGACAAAGGTCGCGCATTTCATACCGGTAAAGACAACCTATTCAGGAGATAAGTTGGCAGAGCTATACATGGCAAGAATCGTTTGCTTGCATGGAGTGCCAAAGAAGATAGTATCGGACAGAGGTACCCAATTTACCTCAAGATTTTGGGATAAACTGCATACGACAATGAGCACCCGTTTGAACTTCAGTACAACATATCATCCGCAGACAGATGGGCAGACAGAAAGGGTCAATCAGATATTAGAAGATATGTTGAGAGCCTGTGCATTGGCATATACGACGTCTTGGGATAAATGCTTACCATATGCTGAATTCAGTTACAACAACAGCTATCAGGCTAGTCTTCAGATGTCACCTTTCGAAGCATTGTATGGTCGACCTTGTAGGACGCCGTTAAATTGGAATGAGACTAGTGAGCATCGTGTCTTTGGACCAGACATACTCCAAGAAACCAAAGAGCAAATAGCAATGATAAGGGAAAGGTTGAAAATCGCGCAGTCAAGGCAGAAGAGTTATGCGGACAATCGCCGCAGGGATTTGAGCTTTGAGCCTGAAGATTATGTGTATCTCAGAGTTACGCCTCTTAAGGGAGTCCAGAGGTTTCACAAAAAGGGAAAACTTGCACCGCGATATGTGGGGCCGTTCAAGATCTTAAGCCGCAAGGAGAGGTCGCATACCAACTAGAGTTACCGCAAACATTGGCGGGAGTACACAATGTCTTTCATGTATCGCAACTCAAGAAGTGTCTCCGAGTGCCTAAAGAGCAAACATCACTGGAAGAAGTTGAACTACAGGAAGACCTGACCTACAAAGAGCAACCGATAAAAATACTGGATACAGTGGATCGGAAAACAAGGAGCAAGACAATCCGTTTTTGCAAAGTTCAGTGGAGCAATCACACAGAAAGCGAGGCCACCTGGGAACGAGAGGAAGATCTGAAAAAGGAATTCCCAAACCTATTCTGTAGTTAAGCCTCGAATCTCGGGGACGAGATTCTGTTAAGGGGGGTAGGTTTGTAACGTCCCAAAATTTGGCTTAATTTTAATTTTTGTGAATTTTTGGGATTTAATTGGAATTATTTGAGTTTGATTTAAATTTATCTTTCTCTTGAATAATTAAACAATATAAAAATAATTATCAAAAATAAATAAAAATATTTTATTTAAGCTCTAAATGCCTTAAAATATTTTCTGGAATTTTTCTAGAATTTTTCGAGTATTTTTAGAGCTCCAAATAAATACTTTGATTTTCTAGAATTATTTTTATTGTGAAAACCGGAAAAATCCGTTTGCTACAGTGCTGGGCCAAGCCCAACACTGTGCTCGCGCTGGCCAAACCCTAGCGCCGCTTCCGGACCGTGCGATCGCGATCGAACGGTTGTGGTGGGGTCGCGTCGTCTATTAGCGAGCGTCGTTGGATTGTCTTATCCCAATCCAATCGGATTGCGCCACGTGGCAAGGCGAGTCGAAGCGTCGCCCGCCCGAGAGCCGTCAGATTGTGATCGGACGGTGCCGAGGGATTTTGCCGCATCGGGAGAGGGCGAGCAGTGCGCCGTCGTCGACTGTTGGCGGCCGAGATTTGGCGGTGGATTTGCACGCGCTCCAAGGCGTCTCAACGACCGTGCTATAGCCCATTAAATTGGTCTCCTCGCCCCGCACACTTGGTCCGTTCATCCGTTAGTTCTCGTGCCCCCTAGCCAGCGCCCGAGCTCACCGGAGTAGCTTCTCCTCTCTTCTCAGTTTTCTTTGCCTTTCGTTGCCGTCCGCCGCTCCCCGTCGCAACCAAGACCTGCTCTGAGTCCGCCGTGCCAAGACGCGTCGGGTAGGCCACCTCTTCCAGTCGGAGACGCTCGGAATCGCCGTAGCCAACCTCATCTTCCCCAGCTCCGGTAGCAAGCGGCGCCGCCTCTACTCCTGGGCATCGCAGCTCACCGTCGCCATCGGATTTCCATCGCTCGGCTCAGGTAACGCCACGTCTTCCCTTCTGTAGCGCTAGATCGGGATGTCTTCAATTGATAATGACCGTCCGATCTGTGATGACCGACTCAGATCACGCCACGTAGACTCGGCCTTCTGTGCATCGCTCGGGTACCCGCACCATCAGATCTTCATCCAACCGCTCCGGTATGTCCACGTAGCGGTAGTTGCAGCGTTGAAAATGGCCGTTAGATCATCATCGTGTGGCTTTGAGTAGTCCACGTAGCTGCTGCGAAGATGCATTGATGATGGCCGTTAGATCTGGAATGTCCGGCTTGGATTGCACCACGTAGGCTCAGTAACAGTGCATCGCTCGGGTATCGGTGGCCGTTGGATCGTCATCCAACCGTGGAGGTTCGACCGCGTAGATCCGGGTCGACGCGATTGTTAGTGCCGTCAGATCTTAGATTAAGGGCCGAGATTTCGCCAAGTAGCCACCCGAATCCCCAACGGCCGTACTGGACCGACCGTTGGATTTGAATCCAACGGCCGAGAAATCTTGGGTCGCGTGGACCGTCGGGCGTGCGCCGCGTGTCAGCTGATGAGTGGACCGAACACTATTCATCGGGCCCACCTGTTAGTGTACTGACCGCCGTGGGTGCTGACGTCAGCATGACGTCATCCGAGGGCCCACCGGTCAGTGTCAGTGTCGACGTGGCTGTCTCTGGTGCTGACATGTGTCGCGCCGAGAGGATTTAACCGAATTTTCAGTAGGAAAATAAATAGAGTAATTCGGTTTTTCTTTTATTGAATTTCCAGAAACTTGTAAATGCTATAACTTTTATGCTTAAACTCGGAATTGGGTGATTCCAGTTCCTAAAAATTTGTAAAAATGCGAACTATTTATTAGTGAATTTTAAATTATTTTAGAGTTGATCTTTTTGTCTGTATTGAGTATTCATTGTATGTTCGCTGAATGCGCAGACTCCAATTGCCTAAGTCGTTGGGGAGGATTTGGAGAGCCATCGCAAGAGCCAGACCAGAATCAACTACTGTTTGAAGGCAAGTCATGTTTTGATCATTTTGCGCTGAGATTTCAAAATATAATTTGTTTCAAATTATGCATGCTATGTTATTTAAAAATACCATTGATTAAATTGGGTAAGGTAGCTAATATGCCAGTCTTGTTTATGCCACCTTGATTATGTCGTCATTATGCCTTAAAAACCTTGTCACCCTAGGATGTTAATGTACGTTGGTTGCAATAATAATGCCAACACGGGAGGCTAGACCGTGACTAGTTGCTTAGTATGCTGTATGCGCTGAATGACCTTCAAATTGCAAAAGAATATTGATTAAACGACTATGGAACGCATTTTTGAAATAATGCGATAATGTCATGAATTAGAATTGGGGGTAGCGACCTGTGTGGTTCTACTCGTACAATGAAGTGGACATTGGCATGTGTTGCATAAATGCAAACTGGGGTGGGAAATAATTTGGACCGGGGCAAGTGGCAAGAAGGCTTCGTGCCAGGTGGGCCTGTGTGGCAGCGGGATGTATCGAGATTGTAAAGGCTGTGTGTCGAGGAATATAAAATGGATGTCTTGTCCGGGACAGTTAAGGACTTCACCTTGCGAGCCTTTGAACTGAGTTTCTCGTACAACCACTTGTCTGGAATGGGACAGACCTAGTTTAGTAGGTTTCTAATATCTTTCCTTTGACACCTCGGGGCGACAGTTACACCAAAATGTAACCGTATGGGGGAGCGTACCTGTGCTGCGGCTTGGTACCCATCCAACTGTATTTGCCTGTTCTAAACTTTGGCTCTATGTGAGGGAAGTGTTGGAAAGGCAATACTGGAGAGGTTCACAGGTTAAGTGTTATTCTTCGAAAGACTTTGTTGCAATCAATCGCCTGTGTGGTGAGCGATCAGATCCTGTGGGTAAAGTGTACATCCTCTACAAAGTGTGTGTTAAATCTATTCGAATAGCCGCGCCCACCAGATCGACAATGCTCGGGATTACAATGAGGGTTAGATTTTCAAAAATAAAATGTGGAATGGGTGGTCAGTGTGCTAAAGACCGATGAACCAAACTAGGGTCAGGTGCCAAACTATTGGAAAAGAATTGAGAAATTAATTATTAAGAATATTGGTTTCTTGCTTTTAATCTAATAGGATTACTCGTTAAAAAGAAATGCTGCTTTATGCAAAATAACCATTTAAGCCTTTCCCTTGGAATAAGCCATGCATGTAGTAATAGAACTGCATCGTGCATGACTTGTTGAGTATGTTGTATACTCACCCTTGCTTCAACAACAACCTCGTAAGAAGAAGCTATGCCGGCTTGGGAAGAGGAGTTCAACGAAGGTCGAGGATTAGGGTTGAGCCTCGTCGCTGTTCGTGGCTACGAGGGTTTCATCATCGTACTTTTGCTTCATTGCTGAACTTGTGCTCTGTTGCTATTTATCGCCTGCGTGGGCTAATTAATGTAAGGTGACCATAAGGTCGTGTAACTCGTTTATATTCATGTTTGAAGTACTTTATTACTAATTCCGCTGTGTATGATTGTGGTACTTTAACCTGTTTATCCTGTGTGTACTAGCGTGATCCTGGACTAGTATAGAATACACAGAGGGTCCGGATTTGCAGATTCGGGTCTCGACACCTACTCAAAATGTTTTAGCAGTCTGTGACTTTGACATGCGTTTCACCTATGTGTCGATAGGTCAACCGGGGGCTATGCATGACATGAGTGTGCTATACAATGCAATAAGAGTGGATGAACAATTCTTCCCCCACCCTCCACAAGGTAACAATGTTGTCAATTTGAACTTGTTGTTTACTACTTATGCAAATAATAACCATGTTATCTTCCATACTTGCAGGAAAGTACTATGTCGTTGATGCGGGATATCCCAATCACCCTGGATACCTAGCACCATACAAGGGTGAAAGGTATCACTTGCCGAAGTGGCATAGAGGTATGGAACCCAATACTCCTAAGGAAAAATTCAATCGGGTTCACTCATCTATCCGCAATGTTATTGAGTGATCATTTGGAGTATTAAAATGAAGTGGCAAATTCTTTACAAGATGCCACACTACCCGATGTTTAAGCAAAAGATGATTGTTGTTGCTGCTATGGTCCTTCACAATTTTATTCGTGAGCATCGGTGTGAAGACTTGGACTTTGCTCGGTTCGATCGTGATCCTAATTATGTCCCTATGATACCGGAAAGGTATAACAAATATGCAGCAGCATCCGATGGGTCAACTTCTGTACCCAATGCTCCGACTATGGACGTATTCCGTGATAAGTTGGCCACCGCTATCGCCATTGCTTGGAACTAGAATGTAATGGTAGACTTGAGAACCGAGAGTATTTGTTTAAACTTGTCACAAATATCTATCCTCGAATTTGTGTTTGATTATCTATATCCAAACTTGTGTTTGATGAGCATTACATGCTGCTAATTCATACGTAATATTGACGTACTTCTATTCGAGTACACGTGCAGCTCATTGGAAAAAAATGAGTGTACACGTGCAGCCGATCTTTTATTCAAAATCAGAAAAAAAACCCATAAATGACCATGGCGGACGTGTACAAGTGAGCGACCTGCGGATTTTCGAATTCTGAAAAAAAATATGGCTCAAACAAATTCACAAAACCTCCATTCAACATCCAAGAGCATAAATAGGTATCCACACCAAAACCATCTATTTTTGAAGCTGGATTTAATTTGCAAGCCAAACACCTCCCTTCCCTACTTCAACTCTATGGTGGAGTTGTTAGAGTGGAGCTGATTTTTTTGGAGTGGTGCTCACCCAAACAGGCCCTTTATTCCGTGCCATAAGATCGACGATGCGTCGTATGTTGCTGACTTGTTTTTCAGGGAGATCATAAGGTTTCATGGCATGCCTAGGACTATTGTCTCGGATTGCGATGCCAAATTCATGAGCTATTTCTAGAAGACGCTATGGGGAAAATTGGGGACACGCTTGTTATTTAGTACAACGTGTTATCCCCAAACTAATGGTCAAACAGAGATAGTGAACCGCACCCTCTCCATGCTGTTGCAGACTATGATAAAGAAGAATATCAAAGAGTGGGAGGACTGTTTAATTACCACATCTTGAGTTCGCCTACAACAGGGCTGTCCACTCTTCTAAGCAGATGTGCCTATTCGAGGTGGTGTATGGTTTCAAACCCATTACGCCACTAGATATGCTACCGCTTCCAAGTCAACAATCAACTAATATGGAAGCTTTAAAGAGAGCTGACTATATCAAGAAGATGCATATTAAGGTGAAGGACAAAATTGAACGTAAAGCAAAAATGTTTGCTGATCGAGCAAACATGAAGAGAAAGAAACTTATTTTTCAACCAGGCGACCTTGTGTGGGTGCACTACCGTAAGGATCGTTTTCTGGCTCATCGCAAATCGAAGTTAATGCCAAGAGGTGATGGACCATTAGCTTCCGGGAGATGACTACGGTGTGAGTTCTACATTCAATGTTGCTGATTTATTGTCGTTCTTTGGTGCTGAGGCTATAGCATCGAGGACGACACCTTTACAAGAGGGGAAAGATGATAAGAGCATCCTTAGCTCATCACCATCTTTGCCGGTTGATGATGATCACGCTACACATGATATTCGGATCGAGTTGCCGACAAGACCTATTACACCAGCTAGAGCGAAGCGGCTTCAGGAACAGGTGAATTTAATCTTTAATGTGCATGGTAATATTATTGATGAGAATTTTATACTATCAAAGTCATCTACTTTATTTGTACTCAGTTATGTCGACGAGCATGTTGGGGACGTGTTGCTGCCAGAAGATTTGTATGCGTCTGCGTCGAACTTGGCGCGCTGCTGCTCTATGTCCACGGCGACCAAGCGAGAGGCGTGTGGTGCACATGGACTCAAATAGGAATAGATACGCAGGGAAGGAGGGAGACCTGATTGAGTACGATTCAGAAACAAAATTGCCGTACAATATACAAGCTAAAGACTTGTGTATCTATCTAGCCAAACCAGGAAGGAACGGTTGTATCTTAACTTAGGTAGTCCACTCAATCAAAATATGAAGTCACCTAGTCATTGGTCGTTCCATATATCTCATTATATATATTTGCTTGTAGCTAGCTATTCGTGGGTAGACTATGTTACACAATACAGATTGAAACATTGCAAAATTTCTTGTTCCTTCTATTCCACAGTCCGATGAATAGAAGAACTAATATATGTACATATTATAATACATTAGTTATAATTAAAGTTGTTAATGAATGTATGTACACACATATATATTATATATATAATATAATAGCCAGTGGACACACACACACACACACACACACACACACATATATATATATATATATATATAAACCCTCTTTATGATGCAAACCTGAAAACTAACAATCTGGGTCACTGGATCTTCCTTGGATGGTTCAGATGCATAAAAGTGGGATTCCACTCATCCACTTATGCGAATATGCACTAAACCCCCCATCTAATCAATTCTCTAGCCGGCTAATCCTCCCTCACGCGTCAAAGGAAATCGATCAACACAGGCCCCTGCCTCTCCCTCACGCGCCCGTCCCTCTGCCTCCCCCTCACGCGTCAGGCGGGCCTCCCTTCGACGCCGCCGCTAAGCTGGCTCCCTCCGCCGCTCTCGACGTCGCAGCCGCCAAGACGCCTCCCTCCGCTGCCGCAGCAGCCAAGACGCCACGCCGCCATCCGACATCCGAGATCCGCCGCCGCCGCCGCCAAGACGGGCTCCGACCGCGCCGCCTTCCTGCATGTACTACCGATTTCAAGCTAACCTGCCTGCATTTCAAGACGGGCTCCGACAGCCCCAGCATTTCAAGCTAACCTGACTGCATGTACTACCGATTTCCTGAGTCCGCAAGTTGAACTTGACTACCGCTCGCACCAATTCCAAGAACTCGACCGCACGTTATCCGGATTCCTTCAAGGCGTGGCCTCTAGTTCAACTTGCAGCCCCATGGTCATAAGTATCAGAGCTTGCAGCTCCCATGGTTGTTTTCTGGTTGTGATTGGAGTCCTCTATTATTCAGTTCGAGTCCAGGTCGGTCTTTTGGTTTATGTCTTCTGAATCGGAGTCATCTGCTAGCAGAGAGTTTGTATTGGGTTTTGTCTATTGTCGGACAAGTACAGGAACTTGTCTCGGCTGGAAGTTCATAAGGTTGAATTAGAATCCAGTTAAGTTTTTTCAGTCCGGATTGATATCTGTAATTGGTTTCAGATTATGTTTTGAACATTGAATCAATATTTCAGCAGAAAATAACTTCACTTGATCACTGAAATAATATGTGGATGAGTTTACTAAAAAAACTAGATAGCATGCAGTAATGTTTTGGAAGCATGAATGATGTGGAGAATAGGTGCATTTATGCCAGTCTGTTCATGAATCTGTGTACTCTGATCTGAATACATATTCAGTCGATGTCCCAAATTTCGCACGGGAATGCGTCAGAGTTGAGGCTACGATTGTGTTATAGATGTTGAGAATGAACCATAGTCTCGAGTAATTGGTGTCATGTTGCAATCCGTCTTGCATGTGTTGATATCTGATGGAATGGTATCCTTTTTGCCGGAATATTGAGCTTGATACTTGACCGAACATGTGAATGCTAAACCTAGCTTTTTTTTGTCGTTGACTTACTAAGCCGACAGACAACAATCGACTAGAACCCAGGTCCCAGGCCACAACATGGCCAAAATGTACAGTGTTTTTCATTTTTTACAGAGAGCGTGTATTCTTCTGGATCAACATCTGCTCCCAAAGCGCTTCAAGCTTTAAGCATATCTTTATCCAGATTCCAGACAGCTCTGACCAGCAATCTAATCTCGGCTACCGTCTCAGCTTTGGCTTTTCCCCCATCTCATCCTGGCAGGCTCCAACATCAGCTCATTTTTACCTCTTCCTCACAACTCAGGAAAACTTGTGTCCAGCTGAGCGCACATAGCTCTACGACAAATTAACAGTTCGCCTTCCAGGTGAGTTCATGAATTCACTGACGTCCAGACATTGAATTCATCCATTCTTAGCGCGAAAGAACTTCAGCTGGGTTTTCCACCTCCACCATAAGCCTAAAAATTTTACAATGCAGCATGATATGAACAATTAAATTGCACAGGATTCTGAAATCCCGTCTTGGCGGCGGCGGCGGCGGATCTCGGATGTCGGATGGCGGCGTGGCGTCTTGGCGGCTGCGGCGGCGGAGGGAGGCATCTTGGCGGCTGCGACGTCGGAGAGCGGCGGAGGGAGCCCGGCTTGGCGGTGGCGGCGTCGAAGGGAGGCCCGCCTGGCACGTGAGGGAGAGGCAGGGGGCCTGTGTTGATCGATTTCCTTTGACGTGTGAGGGAGGATTAGCCGGCTCGAGAATTGATTAGACGGGGGGTTTAGTGCATATTCGTATAAGTGGATGAGTGGAATCCCACTTTTATGCATCTGAACCATCCAGGGAAGATCCAGTGGCCCAGATTGTTAGTTTTCAGGTTTGCATCATAAAGAGAGTTTGCACCAAATATGCCGCATATATATATACACACACACACACACAAAAAACACACACACACACACACACACATACTAATATATATTTATATATTGGTGGCGTGGTCCGTTCTTCCTAGTCCTCCCATATCTCCAATAATGACCAATCATTATAGCTAATTATTCTTTCGTGATTTACAGCCAGCCATATCTCTCTAAATATGACTGATTATTATAGCAAAATCCCTAATTATTGCTGGTAATTAATAACCGGCCAATCATTCCTTTTGTACTCTATATATGCTGTACAGTTTTCACAGAATCAATCAAGGAATTCAATCAAGATCTCCCATGTCATGCCACCGCTGTGAATGAACTCAACGAACTGATCAATAAGTGATGGACTGACGGACATGGCTGCGAGGCGTAGAAGGCCGAGTGCCGCGGTCAATAGTAACTGCGGCCAGAAGGACAGTTAGAGCGCGACGCCCACCGGATGCCGTGACCCCAGCGCCGGCCAGTTGGATATGAACAAAGCGTACGACGCTTCGGCGTGGTTGCCCGGCTATACCGGTGGGACGTTGTCGACGGTGAGAGAGTCATTGGCATATCCCTTGGAGATAAACGGGTTGATCCAGCTGAACGTCGCGAGAGAGAGGAACGACGTGACGGCGCATGGCGTGGCGGGCGCTTCAGCGCTGGTATTTTTTGATTCACCTTCATGGGCTCCGACGTTATGGCCGGTAAAGCTAGTGATGGCTAGATATGCTAGAGGTATGAAGATGAGTAGGCCGACAAAGGCAAGAGGGTTATCTAGGAATAGTAGCGAACCGTCGGCACAGCTGACCACCACCGAAGCGGAGAAGAGTGCGGCGCTGAGGGCGGTGGCGATCCAAAAGACGCGGAGGTGCAAAGGTTGTGAGGCGGTGGTGGCTCCTTTCTCCGAAGCGACAGACTACGCGGCCATAGCGTGTGCGACGAAGTGGGTGGCAAGGAAGGCGGACTCCACAACGCGCCATGGCGTGCTCGACAGGAGGAAGAATTTGAGCGCGAGGAGGACGGCGGACGCCCCGAGTGCGACCGCGTAGCGGCCAGTGGTCCGGAATGGCGGTGCCTTCGGTAGCAGCGCCTTGTGCTCGGGGGAAGCCCCAGTGTCGCCCCTGCAAAGGCGATAGATGACGAGGACGAAGCGAGACTACAAGGAAGACGAGGTCGACGGTGCCGAGAAGCATGCGCTGCGGGCATGGCGAGAGAAAGAGGAACGCGAGCTGGTAATATAAATTGCAAAAAGGGATAAAAATAATTGATTGATTTTTGATATTGGTAATATATATTGCTACATACAATATATTTGGTTTTTAACTAAAACCAGAGAAGGAACCATAAAAACTTTTGTAATCGGTAGAAATAGATGTTTGATGTTGTAGCATAATTTTCTTTTATTGCTTGACCTTTATGTTTCATTACCAATTTTATTTTTCGTAGCAACGCACGTGCATTGATCTAGTATTTATATATATATATATATATATATATATGTAATACCGCCACTCGTTTTATCTGGGTTTTTTCTTTTCGTCGTGAGTTTGAAGTGTCAGTCTCTGGGGGATGGTTGATTTCTGGTCTCTAGAATTGTGTGCAGCTTTTGTATTTCTTCTTTTTCCTAACCCTAAGCCACAGCATCCAAGGGAGCCATCCATTGTTTTTCTTCCCCAGCCGCCCCTGGCCGTCTCCCGATTCCAGCCGCCCCTGGCCTTTCCCGATCAGAGTCACCCCGGCTGTCTCCCCGAGTCCGCGCCTTCCTCCTCAAGGCTTCCTCTTCAGCCGGCAAGAATAAAGAAGCAAAGAAGCAAGCAAGAAGAAGAGCCTAGATCGGTGCTTCCCTCCCTACAGTCCGGCAAGAAGAAGAAGCAGCAATAAGAAGAAGACTGGATCGGTGCTTCCCTCCCTGCAGGCCGGTGACACCTGCGCCCTCCCTGCCGGCTGCTTCGGCCCTGCTCCGGCGACCTCCTCCCCAGGACCGGCGAGCTCGTCCTTCCCCCTCTTGCGGCAGCTCTCCCCCACCTCCCTCCTTCCTCCATGGACTTTCTTTGAGGTAAAACCCTAGGTAGTGGGGATCCATTTGGCTTGCATGCAAGGTGTTTGTGCTATTGCTTAGCTAGGATTCCTAATTTTGAGATGTTGGAGGTTGGGGAATGGAGAGACTAGAGCAATTGGGAATTTTCTGTTTCGGGCAGATTTTTGTCCTCGGTTAGAACTGCTAATTAAAAATTCTGCAAGCATTTCCTGGGGTCTGGCTATTGTGAAAGTTGTAGATAATCGAATTACCTTTCAATAGAGACCGAAATCACTAAGTTTCGTTCATCCGTCTAAAAGTTATGACTGTTTTACTCAGGGCTGTCCAGAATGTGCCGAGTGGTCGGTACCCTCTGTTCATTATCGATCTGGGAACAGCTAGTGCTTCGGCCAAGGGAATGGCTTTGTTATTCTTGTAGTTTATTCTCTTGCGGTCGTTTTGAGTATAAGATTATGAAAATCCGTTGAGCCAATCTAAAGTTACGCTATTTGGAAGTTTGTCTCGAAGCTAGGAATTTCAGCGAGCGCAGTTTTTTCGGCTGAACTTTAGTGTGTGATTTTGGTGGCCTTTGTGGCATCTCTCGTATGAGTGGCTATGTCGTAGCTGTAGATTAGCCTCTTATGGTTAAGTAGAGGTAAAGATCCCATTTTTCGGCTGAACCAATTAGGAGTTAGGCTCTTTAGAGCGCTGCTGTCCCAGTTAAGCAGATTTCTGTTTTTCGGGTTTTGGGAATGGATCGTAGGATCGAAGTTGGTATAAGTCTTGTATTTATTTGGTTGGTTGATTTTGAGTGGGTTATGCCTATATGCAGGTGGTGTGACCCCGGGAGTGCCGTCAACTTCTCGCCACTTTGTTTCGAGAGATTTAAGGCAAGTACATTGAGTTGTGTGCATAATTGAGTTGTTCGTTGTTATTTATCTGTTCCTGGCTAATTTCTATTGATTGTGGCAAGTGCATTCCCTAGATCGTGGCTAGGAGGATTAATCAATTGTTTGCTCTTAGCGTACATAATTGCCGATGAATGCGCAAGAGGTAAGTTTTGCTTGGATATAACTAGAAAGTGCTTCATCTTATGAAAATGCTTATGATGATTAAAAGGTTAAAGGAATGGATGCAAGTACATTGTGTTATGGAGTGTGGATGTGTATTCATATGTGATGCTCCTTACTTTAATTGTTGCTCTGTTAATTAGATGAACTCTAATTGAGACCGAGCTTTTAGTAAGGTTGATTATAGTGTGTATATTGTTCGAGTGATTGGGGCTAACATGAGTTTGGTTCAAATGGTTAAGTCATTTATAAAGATAGTATATGTGAGCATTGAATTGCAAGTGTATTGTGTGAACATGGCTCGGTGGCCGTAGGATGTAGTTGCATGACAGAAACAGGTGTTATGAGTTGCCATGTCTTATGGTGGAATCTGATTATACTAGTATCACTGGTGACTTAGGAATGTGAGAATTTGGCTATATTATGTATGTGGTTACGGCTATGTTAGTATTGGCGATGATTGAAGGGTTGCACTTCATTCATGTAAATTGCATTGTGCATTCATTAAAGGAAGAGGCGACCCATTCTGATGCGGACTTTTGTGTTCACACGTAGTGAACACGAAAGTCCTACCTCGTAGTCTCATTCATCGAGGTGAATAGGAGCGAGACAGTAAGAGTAGGCACCTTCCACGGGATGGAAGGGACGTGAAGGTGCACACCGACGGGTGGTCACTCGGCTGTACCTGTACGTGCATCGAAAAGAGCATTCATGTTTATTGCATCTTTAAGAATGAGTGTTGTGGTAAATGATATGTTATGCGGGTGGCGATTATGGTAAAGGATGGTTGAGTCGTGGACTCAACACAAAAGAGTAGATTGAATTGAATTTGATGAATTAGCGTATTTCTTTGCCCTGCTAATTATGTTGTATGATTATCGTGGAGTGAAGTCAAGTTATGAACTCAAATAAAATTGATGAAAATGGTTGAGTCGGGAGACGTGATGTAGAGCTAAGCGATGCTTCTTTGGCGTTGAATGGTTTTATTATCAAGTTGATGACTTGATTGCGGTAATTTTTTTTGGTTTGGTCAAGTTATTGTTTTATATAGGTATAAATGCGTATTGTCCGTATGTTGATTTATTTGTATTACTTGCTCTTTTGGTCAAACTCTTGTTTTACTTACGACAAATTGGAATTGTTACGCTCGTGTACTTTGCTGAGTTTGAACTCACGCTTGTTTGCTTCCTGTTTTAGGTTCTTTAAAGCTGGCTCGTCTGGTTGGCAGTAGTATCACGTGCACGACTTCAGTCTTCAACAATTTATGTAATCGATTCGTTAAGTCTGGATGTAATTAATAAGGTTGTAATGTGTTGTTCGTCGTGGTGGAATTTATTAAGTTCTTTTGGATGTGTGATTGGTTAACTAAGGACCTGCTAGAATGATATTATAACTGCATCTATTTTCTGTCTGCTGAGTGGATGTTCTATTTTCTAGAGAGGTCATGCCGAAATTTTGTAAATTTCGGTGGCTTAATTTCTAAGCCGGTCTTAAGAGTTTAGAGAGTTGGTAGCATCCGTAGCGCGTGGGCTCTGGGGTGTTACAATATATATATACACACACACACACACATAATCTCACCTCTAATATACCACTTAAATGAACGCTTTATACTCTTTTATCCCTTTTAGTATACTCCAATAATAATTCTAAAATACTCCAATACAGCACGATTAAAATTTTTTCATGAGAACCCTTTATTTTTTTACTACATACCCTTTTCCATATGCAAAAGGAATATATAAACAAATATTGCTATAAAGGGTGGGTTTTAATGAAATTTTTCGTGGAACTCGCTTTGGAGTATCTTATAATCAGTATTAGAGTATATATATATATATACACACACACACACGGCTCATAGCTTATCAGTACTAATTGGAGAAACCAACCGGTACTGATACTCTATCAATATTGAGTGAGGGAACGAGACTGATGCCCTTGAACATTAGCCCCAAATAGCCTGTATTAGTTCAAAAACTAATACTAAAGACCATTTTTAATCAGTACTGAAGACCAGTTCGATAGCAGTGCATGCGAGGACCAGTGAGCGGGGTTAGGCAATAAAGTGTTAGATTTCTGAAATTCAAGGTCAAGTTTGCCTTTCCGCTGGGAATTGAGGGCTTGGCGATCATCACTTCGTAGTCGGCGGCGATCTTTCCGGTGCGTGTTGGGCAAATTATCATAGAGCCGCAAGTCCGTGCATTGGCGTGTGGTGTACGGCTGAGAATTCTTCGTCAAATTAGCATCTTCTACTTCTGGTTCTCCGAGAAGATTGAGCACCCCGTGTCACTGCATGCCTATGGAAGTTTAGAAATTGGTTAAGGTTGTGTGTCGGGGTATTTAAGAAATAATTTCTGTATATCTATGGAAGTTTAGAAATTGATTAAGGTTGTGAGTCAGGGTATTTGAGAAATAACAGAGAAATTTATTATTATTATTATTATTATTATTATTATTATTATCTATTTATACTATTCTTTTATAAATGTTGCTTTATTGCAAAATAAACATATTAGCCATTTCTTTGAAATAAGCCATGTATATAACATATTAGACTTATATTATATACACAACTTGTTGAGTGCCTTATGTACTCACCCTTTGCAACAACGAAACTCCAGTTGGAGAGGACGCTACGCCTGCTTACAAGGTGGAGTTTCAGGAGGAAGTGGACAACTAGGGTGCGAATCTTGTCAGTTTCTTGTGGCGAATTGAAGGGCTGTTACGACTAAATTATTTTCGTTGTTGGTTCATTCATATTTTCAGTCTTAACCTTGTATTGTGTACTCATATAAGGTGAACCATGAGGTCATTTAACAGTTATATTTAATTTGATGAAATCTTATTTATGTTGTAGTTGAGTATGATTGTGATATTCATCTATATTGAGTCTTATACACTAGTGTGATCTTGGACCAGTGCAGAATACGTAGAGGATCCGAATTTACATATTCGGATAAATTCGGATCCGACAGACATTTCGTCGAACACTGTCTGTGCACGTCGCACACGTGACCAACCTCGGCCAGAGGTGGATCCACTAGCTAGGGAAGCAGTTACCACGCGCCACTAGGGAGCTGTTACACGATGAGTAGGAGGAAGCGGCGGCGGCAGAAGTGGAAATGGAGATAGCGATGAGTAGTCGGTGGAGGACACGAGGGAACTATCGGGAAGGAAGACGGAAGAGAACGAGGCGAGAGAAAACAGAGGGTTTGGTTGGGCCTTTGGGCTTGAGGCATTTACCTCGATTGGAATTTGGGCCTTAAGGCCCAAATAAAATATAGCTCAAGCTTTGTATATTTTTCAACTAGTATACATATAGGGCCATTAATGTTGGCCTAGTAGTTTACAGGCCTTTAAGGCTTTTGTCTCTCTTTTCTTGACGATGGTATTAGGTTTTTGTCACAAAAGTGAAAAAAAAAACACATACAAAATACAAGTTGTACTAATCTTGTTTTAAAATGTTGAAATCATAAAAAGCATTTCATAAATGCGAGGCCGGTTCATGACAAAGGCATTTTGCACATTGAAGTGCTATTAGGACCACTGATCCCTTTCGTTTTCCTCTCAAAATGTACAATCCACTCTTGTTTCAAGACTGAATTAGAAAATCTAGACACCAGAGCATAGCTCGAACTCGAACTGCATTAGACCTTGCCATTGAACACCAAAAAAAAATCAAACAAGAAGATTAATCTTCCAAAAATCTTCAAACTCACGTCAAACCGAATCCCCGAATCTCTAAAAAAACTAAAAAAGTACGATCTCAGTGTCCTGTCCTTGCATTGTGATCCTCTCATTGCCAGGATCCATTTCTCCACAATCGACACCCTTTTCCTTCTGGAAAAACAGTGGACAGTAACACAAGTAGCCACCGCCTCCTCCTCGGGTTCTCCGATTCCTATAGCTCCCATCTCTTTCTATTCCATCTCTCGCACGCTCGTGATCTTTAAGAACACGCCTAAAGACCACTCATTCCCGGCAGTATACAATCTCTTCTACTTTAAGCCGGCACTGATCACATCACATCAGAATTCAGATGATTCACAATGCATTCTTCATCAGTTGACGCTAGATATATCACTAAACATCGTTGGCTCCTCCTCAGTCCTCCACATTCCTCCACGAGAGGTTAGCCAAGAATCTTGCCTGCTTTTGTGCTTCCGTCCTTTTCATTTCACCTTCCTCAACGGCGTGCCTTTTCTTTGCATTGTTTATTCCTTTCATGCCCCTCTGGACTTCACCAAGACGATCTTTCCTGCGGTTTTCCACATCGCGCTTTTCAATCTCAGAAAGATACGGCCATCTCGCACGCGCCGAGTGCTGGATGAATCTATAGAGCTCTGGTTTTACCACTGCCACTCACTGAAAGTCTGAAACTTGGTACGTCCACCCGTAATTCCTTGCTTTCATGTGACGTCGACGTAAACACCTGATAGACGACATGCTTAGGTTATTTTATTGATGAGCGAAAGGGAAATCCATTGTACAAATATTATCTTCGCCACCAGTCAGTATGAAAAGATTGGAAGCAGCCATAGGTATTACCACCTGTTCTCTTCCTACCGAAGAATGCTTAGTGATTTTTTTGGGTAAGAGTTTGAAGTACCGGAAATAGTGATCAGATGGGTGAATGACCACAAATAATTTTTTTCTCTAAAAGAACCAACTAAAACCTCACTTGATCAAATACGAGTGGAAAAAAAAGTTATTAGAGAAAACTCCTATGGGGAAGCACTATCGCTATATAAGGGGGTGGTAGTACTGGATGAACCCTAAAATTAGGGTAAATAGTAAAATCAATTTATGTAACTTTTGACTGGATGATCCAAAATACGTGAAATTTTGTATGCACCTTCCTATAGATGTCAGGAATTTATTCAGACCTTTAATCACAAAGATTGACTTTAAAATTTTGACATTTTTCAAATTTAGAGAAGGTTGCACCAAAACCGGGCCAAATGCACAAATTTCACCCTGAACTTGCTCGTGGAGATTTGATAGGTGAAATGATCTTAAATGATATCTCACATGTTACAACAAGTTAGAACACCAAAGAAATAGCCCTTAAATATTCAAGAACATGATCTGCCATAAATCCTTCTTTCTCATGTCAAAAACTGGTTTTTTAAGAAGAACTTAGGAGATCTTGTTAAAGTTTACCTAGATGATTAGGATATGATCACATACAAAAAATATTAAATAGCATTGCCCAATAAAGTTATGCAATGAAACTCACTTAAGCACAATTTTCAGTTCGCATTCTAGTTCATAGAATATCGCTCTGGAAAATAACTACCACCAACTAATGGTCGGTAGTACCGCTCGGCCGGTATTGCCGCCCTCAAGGCCGGTAGTGCCGATTTCCATGAGAACCGAAAAACCACTCTCCTGAAAAATTACTACCTTCAACCTAAACCCATTTAGTACATCAGAGCTGGTAGTACCGCACCCCAAGGCTGG
The DNA here is from genome assembly GCA_036346375.1 of Guadua angustifolia. Classification (NCBI taxonomy): domain Eukaryota; kingdom Viridiplantae; phylum Streptophyta; class Magnoliopsida; order Poales; family Poaceae; genus Guadua; species Guadua angustifolia. Next base: position 12,491,078 of record CM070521.1, on the reverse strand, counting down.
TCGACGGTAGTGCCACCCACCTTGACAAACACCTTAGATTACTTCAAATTCAAAATAAATTTAAGCCAAACTCAAATCTGAGCATCATTAGCTCAAACACAATCAATTACTCATCACAAACGTAGATAGACCACCACACAGTGTCTGATACTTTAGCAGTTGGCAAGCAGTAGGCATTGGACTTTAGTACTACAAGAGAGAGAGAGAGTCAACTAATCTGAAGTGGTGCAAATTACAGTATTATTGTGTCTGTAACAGCACCGCAGTTCAGCGAGTTAGTACATCGGTGAAGTTCAGAAACGAGTTAAAAGTTCTTATTTGCGTTGCATGAAATCCTGTATGGAGTTAGGTTTGAGCGCTTAGAGAGCTTTCTTGATGTATGCCTGACTTGGGAAGTGTGTGCGTCCTTGCTCATCACTATAATGGCATTGTGTGGGATCTGATTGTGATTGCAGAAACTGAGAAAACCGCAGACATGATGTAGTGCCTTCGAGTTCTATAGCAAATTTGGCACCTCCCTTAGTTGTTTCTACTTCAAATACATTGTGTATCTTGCTTAGTCTTCAATGTTGACACGTCAAACTCAATGTAGAAACCGGTACATGGCTATGAGAAAGTACTTGATTTGGAATGTGCCCATCCTTGATCCTTCACCTAAGAGGCTGAGAGTCGATTCTTTCTGAAGGTGTGAAGTAGTACACTGAACCAAATTTGCACTCACTAACTACCGGCTGCATTATTGCATAGGCAGGCCATAAGATTTGGAGTAAAGGAAAAGAGGTGCACACAAAAGGGCGACGATCACTTCACAGAAATGGAACCAACCCTTCACTAATCACCATTGTCAATACTTAGATGAACCTGAAAACAGAGTGTCGGCAAATGGAATAAACAAGCCAAAATCTGGAACAAAACAGAGCGTGTGCGCCGTAGTTGTCACACTGCACTTTCAGGATGGTAATATGATGGAGGTGGAGGAAAATTTTTCTCCAGCCGCCCTCTTCTGCTTAGTGGATGCTGGATTTGATTCTTTCACCGATCATTTCGGACACAAAGAGGAATGATGACCAGGACACCTGGAGCTTTCTGCTTTTCTCAAGAGCACAAAACAAAGTCAATCAGTGCCACAGGATGCAATGACACTGCTGTATCAGTAAATTATTTTCTACGTGATGTAAGTAGTGTTTTATGCGCAAGGAATGCGGCAAACTTGCTTCAATCTTCGTCGCAAGATAATACCTTCAGTATTCGTTCCCGTATCATCATGACTCACCCGGCTAAGAAAGCTTTCTGATCTCAAACTCACCCGTATTCTTGCCACAAATATCAACTTCTGTACGGGTCTACTATGACAAGACAACTTGTCGACATCTGCAACCTTGCTCGCCGGAGTTATCCACAGTTTTAATGGAGGCTTATAAAGCAAAGCAGCACAAATTGAACAGTGCAAGCATTTGTTTCCCTTTGAGGATTGGTACCTGTCAGATGATCCAAAGTGTTTCCATTTCCCGGGGATTTTGCTTCTTTTTGGATTATTCACTTCCTTCAGCTTTCATGGCCACTCTCCATTTCTGTTGTCGTAGCACATTTCTGTACGCCTAATGTGCGCAGTTTGAGATTACGACGCGAGCATAGCAGTTCTTCCTGTTTTCCACGAGCGTTGTTAGCTAGCTAGCATCCAATTTGTAAACGCAAGTGGCTCCAAGCATGCATGCAAATTATCACATCGCCTCCGCTTGCTATCTCTCTCACACATATATATATGAAAAATATTTTTTACTCCTAGTATAATTATTTAGGGCACCATGGTGCCTAGACACTATGATTTTAAAAATGATATTTTCTCTATGTATTTTCATGCGAAATTTTTTAAAAAAATTTAGGATGCTAAGTTTAACCAGTTCAAACAAGATTTAACTAAAATTCAAACTAGAGTTTCCCTTTTTAATGATAATTTGGTTATAGGTATGTGCTGATTTTATATATAAATCAGTAAAGCATGTGATCCAAACTCATTCAAAATCTTCGAATACAAGTATATTGTTTCAAAGTTATGTGTTTCATTTGATTTGTTAAAGATGGGTGTATGCCCTATAACTGAAATTTTTGAAAAACATACTCAAATATTGTAACATCCCAAAAATTAAAATAAAATAAGAAATTAAATTTTAGAATTGAATTATATTTATTGATACTTTTCTGCATTTTCTGAATTTTTCGGATATTTGCTTTAATGGAAAAATCTTTATAAGTAATAGATAAGTAACAATAATAACATATTATAACAATAAAATGCATAACATTCTGGATAATCATAAGAAATCACTAGAACCTCAATTCTAAATTTTAAAATGTCATATCAAAACAATTATGCATGAAATGAAAACCAATTAATGATCTTGACTAGCAACAGTAAACTTGTTAGATTTAAATAAAAATAATCTAACCTTATCTAGAGTTGAAAATTTAATATTTTATTCTGGATAGATAAGTAAATCAACATTAAAAATATTAAAATTAATAATCAATTTTTATATTTAAAAATTCAAAAATAGAAAAGCTAAAAATATGGAAATACCAATGTCAGAATTTTAATAAATTAAATATAAAAGGTCTGAAGCTCAAAATTTTATAGGAGACTAATATAGCCATAAGGAAATTTTGTAAAAAGTTTAAAAAATTTAGGAAGAGATATGATCTCCTAGAAAAATCAAAATAAAAAAACTAAAATCTGTGCACAGTGCCTTGTCAGAATTTTTAAAAATTCTATACAGTGTATTTTCGGTTGAAATTTCTATAGTATAAGGATAATTATCCAACCATCACACAAAAAAATATCAAAAATTTCCTGATGTGATAGGTAACCAATTCAATGAACCTTATCTCGCTCAGCTTGCAGCCGGTTCCTTATTTTGCTTGACTTCACCACTTCTTTCACTTGCAAGTGGGTCCCGACTCCTATGCAGGCCCACACGCAGCCACGGCTCCCACTTTCTTCTTCCTCGCACTGACCCCCCCGAGCCAAACTCCTGCTCTTGTAGCTCGCACAGCTCCTTTGTAGCTTCGTCACCCTATGCCACTTGCCTTGCCCGTCCAATGCCGGCTCACCAAGACTCCGCCACGCGTCCACTGCCTCCGCATTTTGCACCGCTTGCCCATCCCTCCTATGCAAGCGCCACAAGTATCCGGGCAAGCTCACACTTGAGGCAGCTGTAACACCCCGGCACCCCACGTGCCTCGAGTGTTACACTCTCAAGCACCAATGTTACAAAACACCATGGAATGCTAGTAAAGCAAGCTAACATACTAGTAGGTTTGCCGAACTTAACTAAAAATTTCGGCAGCACCTCCCTTAAAACTCGGACATCCCCTCAGCAGACAAAAGAACAATTAACATATATATAGCAATTCAAGACATCTAACTAGCTAGCATAACCAAATAAGCATATAACATGAAAGAGCAAGCACAACATATAACAACCACAGCATCATTCATAGTGGCGTGAGCAAAACAAGGCGACACCTGCATAGAGAATCACATGAACCATTTAAAATACATGAGTTCAACCAAATCTAAGAGAAATATATTACAATGACTCTAACTACATGGATGATTAGTATGAGTGAAGTGGTGCTAAACCCCTTTCCCATATGCCGCTCTCTATGCACCTAAAAACAATTAAATAAACAAGTGTGAGTCCAAAACTCAGCAAAGTGTATCATATCAAAACAGGTAAACGTATAATACTAAGTCAAGATAAATTGAACATTGAATGATAATCTCACAAGAATATAAACATCTTGATAATCACATAAGAATACAAACACATAAAAACCACACTATAACATGACATTACTTTCCCCTTTTTAATCGTGCAATGCAACGTGACATTGATTTCTCTTTACCCATGCAATGTAACATGCATGCCCCTAATGTCCATCTCATAGCATATACCGGTATTGCTGGGTGCCCACCCGTCGGTGTGCACCCTCTTATTCCCATCCATCCCATGGAGGGGCCTACTCTTACTGTCTCGCTCCCATCCATCATTATGAATGGGACTACGAGGTAGGACTTTCGTACTCACTACAGATGAGCACAGAGGCCCGCATCTACATGGGTCACCTCTTCCATCATGAATGCACATATGCAAATGATGCACACTTTCATTTTCATTATTAATTTACCATGAAGCACATTACCAAATGACCATTCATAATATTAATCCATTCTCACCTTCACAGGAATGGAGTGCAAATTATACCAATGCAAATAATGCATAAGCTTAGCGCTTACCTCATCATCATCGTCGTCCTTAGAGACAAACTCTTGTACCCATACACTAAGCATTTTCTCATCCTAATCAACTCATAATTATCATCATAATCAAAATCATAAAGCAAAACATGCCGTAAATCCTTTTATCATTCTATTCACATGATACACTTGCCTTTAACTGCGAGGAGTGGGGTGGCGTGAGGATGAAGCCACCCCCGAAAATACACCACCTGAAAATAACATTTGCATACTCACTTACAAAAACTAAATAGCTTACAATATCACATAGCGCATCTACACTCTATTTCGAAAACAACCCCAAATCCTGACTAAAGGAAATCTAGACAACAGATATAGAAATGAGCATAATTTTTAATTGGCTAAGCAAAAACTTGCATTCTTGGGCTCCAAATGACCACAAGAGGATAATCTACAATTATAATATAGCCATTCATTCAGGATATGCATAAATAATTCCCAAATTAGATATGAACAGAGGTTATATGTATTGACAGTAGTTCTGAATAGCAAGTACTAAAATGAGCATAACTTTTAATTGGCTAAGCAAAAACTTGCATTCTTGGGCTCCAAATGATCAAAAGAGGATAATATACAATTATTATATAGTCATTTATTCAGGAGATGGGTTTAAAGTCCTCAAATTGCACTCTGAATCACAGACTGAAATCTGAACCTTCAGCAGCTTTAGATTTCAGGACAGCATACTTCAAAATAGCATAACTATTGATTCTTGAATCCAAATCAAGCAAATAAGGATATTTTATTAATCTACAGGAAAATTTCTAACTTTTTCAGCCAATGAAAAATTCTAATTCGGCCTGTATCTAGCTCTAAACAGCATTTTAATATTTCAGCTATCAACACGAGAATAATTAGGACAGCCAGCACTAGAATGACCATAACTTTTGATTGGTTGAACAAAATTGAGTGTTCTTGGTCTCAGATTAAAGGGGATTCAACGAGCTACAACTTCCTCTATAGCTAAATATTTAGAAAATATTTTTAACCAGCTCGAAACACAGTCCTAACAGCAAGAACAATACAACCCGAAAACTGAAATTTTCCCTCCAAAACCTAGAGCCACTTTTCCCCCCAAAATCCTCATAATCCAAACCCTAGAACACCCCTACCAGCTAGATAACCCCATTAGAGCAGCATGCACACCCCCAAAACCAAAAAATTCTCACCTCCATGCTCATGAGGAAGCAGAAGAGGGGGAGGGATGCTGCTACTGCTGTCGTGGCTACTGTTGCTATTGCTGTGGGGAGGAGGAGGCGCCGATTGGGGAGGGAGGAGGCGCCAGCATGGGGAGGAAGAGGCGCCATGAGGGGAGGTGTAATACCGCAAAATTGTTTTTCTGGGTTTTTTTGCCGGGGTTGTCTATCTTGACAACTGTTGTTTCGCGCCAAGTATTTGGTTATTTGGTTTGCGCTAGTGGTTAAGAGATGGATTTTGGTTTTAGGAGGGGTTTTTGGGGATTTTTCCCCCTTCTTCACCTAATCCTTCTCTCTCTCTTCTTCATTTATGTGGCTGACTTTTTGCTTGGAGGGCAGCATTGCAAACTCTTCTCTTTTCCTTGGCCGACCCTGCAGTAGTCCCTGGCGTCTCTCTCTTGGTCTTTTCCCTTCTGGAGCCTCCCAGCCACATCCTGGTGCCCCCAGCCGAGTCATGTTATCCCTGGTGCATACTCCCTGGATCCCTCTCCTAGCTTCTTCCTCCCCTGGCGATTTCTCTCGGCCATCCTGGGCGCCTCGCCTGCGGCGAAGGCTTCTTCTGCTGGCGCTCTGCCCCTGGTTGAAGGCCCTGGCGTCTGCAGCTTCAGCCAGTAGCAGCCGAAGGCAGCCCAGCTCCGGCGCCCTCCCCCCCAGCTCCGGCGTCCTCCCCCTCCGGCGAGCCCTCTCTGGCCGGCAGCAAGCCCAGCCTCGGCTCCTCCACATCCCTTTCCTCCATGAGTATAATTGGAGGTAAAAACCCTAGAAATTTTGGGGGTGAGATTGTTTGCACGCATGGTGTTTGATGAAATGCTTGGCTAGGATTCCTGATTTTGGAGATGTTAGAGGGTGGGGAATGGAGAGACTAGAGTGATTTGAAATTTCATTTTCGAGCAGATTTTTGTCTACTGTTAGAACTGCTGTTCGAAAATTTTGCAAGCGTTTCCTAGGGGTTTGGCTATAACGAAAGTTGTAGATAATCAAATTACCTTTCAATAGAGACCGAAATCGCTAAGTTTCATTTAGCCGTTTGAAAGTTATGGTTATTTTACCGCGTGCTGTCCAGAGCGAAGTATTTGTGCGGCTGTCTGCTGTTCGTCGCAAATCTGGGAATAATCGGTGCTTTTCCCAGTCAGTCGGCTATAGAAAAAGTTGTAGATAATCGAATTACCTTTCAATAGAGACTGAAATCGCTAAGTTTCGTTCAGCCGTTTGAAAGATATGCCCGTTTTACCAAATGCTGTCCCGGTTGGCAGATTGCTGTTTTCGGGTTTTAGGAGTAGGTTGCGAAGCCGACTTAGTTTTGAGTCTTGTGTTGAATTATGGGCGTGTTTTTGAGTGGGCTATATCCATGTGCAGGTGGTGTGACCCCCGGGTGTGACAACTTCGCCCCGCCACACCGTCTCGATGAGTTGAAGGCAAGTGCATTGTAATGAATGTGGCATAGATGGCTATTATGTTTTTGCAATGTTACCGTTATTCATGTATTACTTTAGTATTGTCATGCTTGATTTTGCAGGCGATATGATGAATGAGAATGGTTAAATGGTTATGCTATTATTAAAACAAGTTTATATGCAAGTGTAACCAGTACATCTTTCATAGGCTATTTAGTTGATTGCTTGTGCTATTTATATGCTTATGCTATGGCTGCATTTGTGTTTGTAAGCACCTCTAGAGGGGTATTTGCCTTTTGATGAAAGGGTTGAGTAACCGGATGCAAGTGCATCGTTGATTGAAAGGATTTGTGTTGAAAGTTGAGGGTTATAACATTTTGCGATTATGAAGAGCCATCTTTGAGATATCATACTATTATCACTAGTATGAATGGATAATGTGACTGATGAAGTAAGGAGGTTGGATTAATAAGAATGGATGATTTGGCGATCATGAAACTGGTTTATGACTTTAATGGGAGTATTAATGATAATTGTGACCATGTAGATATGAGTGTCGAGAATAAGAATAAGAGAGTTGAGAAGATGAATAAGAATGTTGGGAATGCGGATATGAGTATTGATAATATGGATACTAATGTGAGAAATGAATGTATTTTGCAAATTTGTTTATGTCTATTGCATTTGTGCATTCATGATGGAAGAGGCGACCCATCGATCAGTGGGCCTCTGTGTTCACACGTAGTGAACACGAAAGTCCTACCTCGTAGTCCCATTCATCGAGGTGAATGGGAGCGAGACAGTAAGAGTAGGCACCTTCCATCTACGGGATGGGAGGGACGTGAGGGTGCACACCGACGGGTGGGCACTCGGCAAGATCTGCGACGCACATGGAAATGAGCATTCATATGCATTGCATCTTTGATAATGAGTGTTGTGGTAAATGGTGTGTCGTATGGATGGTGAATATGGAGATTGAAGGGTGAGTCGTGGACTCAACCCAAAAAGGGGAGATTGAATTGAATTTGATGAGTTCGCGCATTTCTTTGCCTTGCTAATTATGTGGTATGAATAACGTGGAGTGAAGTCAAGTTATGAACTCAATGTCAATTGATGAAATGGTTTGAAATTATATAGTATTGCATATCTGCATGGAATATTATGTGAATGAAATGCATGGTTGGGTTGCATTATATAGTATTGCATATCTGCATGGGATATTATGTGAATGAAATGCATGGTTGTATTGCATTATATATCATTGCGTGTCTGCATGAGGTACTATGTGAATGAAATGCACGGTTGTGTTGCATTATATAGTATTGCATATCTGTATGGGATATTATGTGAATGAGATGCATGGTTGTATTGCATTATATATCGTTGTGTGTCTGCATGGGATATTATGTGACTGAAATGCATGGTTGTGTTGTATTATATAGCATTGCAATTATGCATGGATATTATGTGAATGAAAGCATAAAAAAAAGACATTTCATTGCATTGTGTATTGCGATTGATAAATGTTGAATGATGAGAATGGAAGGAACAGGTGGAGAGTTGAGTCGTGGGCTCATCCAGAATTGATTTCCGAGGCATGGGTAAGGTTTTGTTACGTTGCCGAGGTGGTTGAGGTAAGTGGAGCTGCTACTACTCCTGTTGCTGGATGCTTCAGTTAAGTGATGGTTATTTACTAATGAATTAATCGTGCTCTTACGTCTTGGATCCTTTATGAATTCAACTGTTTCTTTTAGTTACGGATGTCAATTTAAGGAACTGCTACTTGATGTCTTCTAATATTTGCATTTTAGTCTAATGCCTTACTTTTCCTACTTGTTACACTTTGCTGAGTCTTGGACTCACGCTTGTTTTCTTCCGGTTTTAGGTACCTTGAAGCTGATCCATCGGGTTGGGGAGTAGTAACACGTACACGGCTGCGGTCTCCAGCAATTTATTTAACAAAGTCGTCAAAGAATGTAATTAATGTGGTTGTAATTTATGGTTCACCGTTAGGAGATTTTCTTAAATTCTGGTGGATGTGTGATTACTTAACTAAGGACCTATTAGAATGATATCATATCTGCTGCTATTGTTTCTTTTGACTGCTGAGTGGATGCCCTCTTTTCTAGCGAGGTCATGCCGAAATTTTGTAAATTTCGGTGGTTTAGTTTTAAGCCGGTTTTAGAGAATGGTTGATTACAGACAATTTTGTAGAGATGTTATTGAGTTGGTTAGGGTTTGGTAGCATTTGCGGTGCGTTTGGCACCGGGGTGTTACAGGAGGAGGAGCTGGCCTGGCTGCAAGGAAAGAAGAGAGGAAGGAGGCAGTCGGCAGAAAATGAAAGAATGGGGAGAGTGCTGTCGGCAGGAAAGAAAAGAGGAGGGGAGGGAAGGGAAAAGAAAAAAAGGAGGGGGAAAAGGGAAATTTCATCTGCGACATTACATTCTCTCCCTCTTAAAGGAATTCGACCTCGAATTCCTAGAACGCTAAAACACAAAGCAAGGTCCACTGGGGACACAAACTTCCTTGCAAACTCAAAGCACCCACGCATGGATTCGAACAGAACCAAACGATAAACCAGAATCCCAAATCCAACTAATAACGAAAGTAATTTGACTTAACTTAGACTATGATTATCTTCTCATGACTCTACATTCACTCCAATTTCTACTTAAATTTGCACGGGACAAAACTCAACTCTAAATTTCCCCTTCAACTTCAATCTAATATCCCCTCTTGACCTTTTTACCACAATTCATCTTATTCATAACAATAAGAATGACACGAGGCTTTTCATTCTAACATGCCTCTAAACCATAATTCAACTAATCACTCACACCACCCATTTGGATATCCCGGGTTCCAAACTTGAACCCCCAAGAGCCCATAACATGATTCTCCATCTCGCCCAAATAATTAACCTTTTCACAAAAGGATAATAACCAACCAATGCCATTGAAGGAAATAGCCCACCTTGGCACAAATTCCTTCCAACCGTAAACCATGGTACATATATTAAAAAATTATTCTATCCTCTCCCAAGCATATCCCACACCTAGGGACAACTAGCTACAATAAATGTTCACAACATAACACTTTACATCAAATTGCTATCACCTTCCCTACAACCAAACAATACTCCCAACCAAAAGTTTGGACCAAGACATAAAAAATCTCCATCATAATCCACCCTTAAATCACTAATGGTCAACACCTAACCCAAGCTAGAATCATAGATCATTACCAAACCACAAATGGTTCTCTTCTTAAGAGGGTCTCGCCCTCACACTTTCACTCAAATAACCAAAGCCAAGAGTATAATCCTTTATTATACTCAACAAGATATTATAATCATTCATATTCTTATCTTAGGCTAGAACACAAATAAAATATAATTCTCTTTAACCAAAAGAACCACATACCTCACCTTGAACCCAAAGCGCTAAAACTTACCTTGGAAAGAACTCGACAAATCCCAATGATCACTCATTTTCTTTTCCCAAGCCAAAACGCAAAGCAACACTCAACTCTCTTACATCACAAAAACCACTTTTATCACTTTCAAATCAATGCAATAAAATTTCACATCGGGGAGAAACTCAAATTAAAAGAGAAACCGCACACAAATCTTTGGCAGAAGCCCACAAAACCAAAACAGATTAGCTCGCTTTCACCAAAGCAAAACCGCTCACGATTAACCAAAACCAACATTTTGGAAGAGAAAACCGATTCTCAAGTCAAACATCTGTACCCACAACCACCACATTTTTTTAATCCAACTCTAGTCAAAAATAGAGTTATCAATATTTTCAGCTCAAGAGCTTCCAACACATCCCCTAATGTATGATTGTGTCCTTTAAATATTAATTCCAAGGTTAATCCGTTTTTTTGTACACTAAGAAGCACGATCCAACCACACACTCTTAAGTGTAAATCCCACATCCATAACTTAAGCTAAATAACTTAGCCAAGACAAAATATTGGCATGGCTCAATGAAATAAAATACTCCAAGAACCATCAAACGATTACTTCACAATTACTCTTTCATCCTCATTTTTGACCATCAAAACCAATTCCGCAACTTGACAAAATACAAACTAATTGGGAGAGATCTACTGCCCACTAATCAGAACGCCTTAATCAAAAGGCATACATCCCCAAAAGATCATACGATCAAGTGAGTCCGTAAACCCTTAAAAGAAGGTTCACCTTAAAACTCACCATTTCTAGTATTCCAAAACTCTTGCCATTAAAGATTTCATATTCACCAAAGGTATTCTGAAAAGCCCAACAGGTTTGAACATAAGTTACAAAACCCAATCTTTCTCTAATTACCTTCTACTATTCATATAACCACCACTGGTCATAATATCATCAAACCCCAACCAAGTCTATCTCATGACAATCAACAGGGAGAACCACTTTCTCACTTCTTCAGCACAAATAACTTATCAGTTAATTCAACATAAGACGTGTGTCACCATTTTCTTTTGGTTTACTAACCATAAAGCACCTTCATTTATACAACTGTTTATTCCAAGCTTAAAACACATTTTTTTCATCATTAATTTCATCATACGCCACAAATACCTTTTGTACAACCCCTAAGCGAACATTTTAATATCCCCAATTCATTCAACCAATAAAAACTTCTAACAACTCGATGTGATCTCTACCAACCATATTCATAAATACGGATCCCAAATAGACATTTGTCAATGACAAACTCAACCTTTCATACAATCATTCCATATATACTCATTCTTTGATTACACATCGATCAAGTCATTTTGTTAATCCACAATTTAATTGACCCATAAACAATATAAACCAACAACCCTCATGTCTTTACACCATCACACTCCAATGCTTTATACCATCACCTTGCTATAATAAATTCATCAAACAGAAGATTCTAGACCTTTCTCAATCGTGATCAACACTAGCCTTACAGTAGCACAATCCCGTACCTCCAATTAATTCCATGACTTGCAACAATTTGCATAAAATTATAATCAACTTTCACCTTTGATCACTTACCATGTCAATTAATCTTTCTCTACCAACACAATAATTTAGATTGTCTTTAAACAACTAACAAATTCACTTTAACAGAATCAATAACCCACATCATCTGAAAGCTCTACTACTCATCATACACTTAACGTCTTGAATATCATCGTGGGTCACGTACTCAACCTTCAAGGAACCACAGTTCTTAAGCATGAATAACATCAATAAACATCATTCTTTCTAGAAAAACCCCAACCATAAATCACAAGAGAACTCAACTCTCCAGTTCCCAAACTCTGGCATACAAAAGCTCTTGAAATAAATCTCAAAATTTACAACTTCCACAAGGAAGAAGTATGCAAGGATGCTTTCATGAAAGGAAAACCAAGCGATCAACAAATCCCTTTTTTATGGTGAAGCCTTAACACCAAAATCGCAAAACTTAAGTTTTACAACAAAACTTCAATAAGCATCCTTGAACTCAAAGAATGACAAAACGGTAGCGATAACAATCCAAAAAAAGAATCATCACTAATCTTTTCTCCTTGTCTCCAACTGTCAAGGACAAAAGAAACCATCCTCCTCCACCCACTCTCTAAACTATGTCGCAAAAGACGGCGATTCTCACCTACAAGAAGTCCCCAAACTTCAAGGGGTGGCTCCAACCGGCCACACCCACAACCAAGGCCCTTAATACGGCCAAAAGAACAAAGAAGAAAACCTTTCAGCTTAACCAGTTAATTTAAACATACTGATCAAATATTTCTTTCATAATCAAAGCACAATATGCATCAACAGCTTTAGCGTTCAACATCAAAGCTTAAATACAACATTTAGGCGTAATGCAATGATACCCATACCCCTTCTACTGTGCATCAGAGTGTGTCAAGTTATAAGTTAATTAACCAATCTATTCTAGATTTTATGGTTATTGCTCTAAGGCCAAATTTTAACGAATAGATACCTATGCCATGTTTCTACTTTTTCAAGTCAACATTTTAGTTTACTCTAGAGTAAATTACTAAATTTACATGCCACGGACCTAAAGCCCGCTCTGATACCAACTGTAATACCCCGGCACCCCACGTGCCCCGAATGTTACACCCTCAAGCACCAATGTTACAAAACACCACGGAATGCTAGTAAAGTAAGCTAACATACTAGTAGGTTTGCCGAACATAACTAAAAATTTTGGCAGCACCACTCCTAAAACTCGAACATCCACTCAGCAGACAAAAGAACAATTAACACATATGTTGCAATTCATGACATGTAACTAGCAAGCATAACCAAATAAGCATATAACATGAAAGAGCAAGCACAACATATAACAATTATAGCATCATTCATAGTGGCGGGAGCAAAACAAGGTGACACCCGCATAGAGAATCACATGAACCATTTAAAATACATGAGTTCAACCAAACCTAAGAGAAATATATTACAATGACTCTAACTACATGGATGATTAGTATGAGTGAAGTGGTGCTAAACCTCTTTCCCATATATCACTCTCCATGCACCTAAAAACAATTAAATAAACAAGCGTGAGTCCAAAACTCAGCAAAGTGTATTATATGAAAACAGGTAAACGCATAATAGTAAGTCAAGATAAATTGAACATTGAATGATAATCTCATAAGAATATAAACATCTTGATAATCACATAAGAATACAAACACATAAGAACCACACCATAACATAACATTACTTTTCCCTTTTTAATCGTGCAATGCAACGTGATAATGATTTCTCTTTACCCATGCAATGTAACATGCATGCCCCTAATGTCCATCTCATAGCATATACCGGTATTGCTAGGTGCCCATCCGTTGGTGTGCACCCTTTCATTCCTATCCATCCCGTGGAGGGGTCTACTCTCACTGTCTTGCTCCCATCCATCATTGTGAATGGGACTACAAGGTATGACTTTCGTACTCACTATAGGTGAGCACAGAGGCCTGCATCTACATGGGTCACCTCTTTCATCATAAATGCACATTTGCAAATGATCGACACTTTCATTTTCATTATTTATTTACCATGAAGCATATTGCCAAATGACTATTCACAATATTAATCCATTCTCACCTTCACAGGAATGGAGTGCAAATTATACCAATGCAAATAATGCATAAGCTTAGCGCTTACCTCATCATCATCATCATCATCGTACTCAGAGACAAACTCTTGTACCCATACACTAAGCATTTTCTCATCCTAATCAACTCATAATTATCATCATAATCAAAATCATAAAGGAAAACATGCCATAAATCCTTTTATCATTATATTCACATGATACACTTGCCTTTAACCGTGAGGAGTGAGGTGGCGTGAGGATGAAGCCACCCCCGAAGATACATCACCTGAAAATAACATTTGCATACTCACTTTAAAAAACTAAATATCTCACAACATCACATAGCGCATCTACACTCTATTTCGAAAACAACCCCAAATCTTGGCTAAAGGAAATCCGGACAGCAGGCATAGAAATGAGCATAACTTTTAATTGGATAAGCAAAAATTTGCATTCTTGGGCTCCAAATGACGACAAGAGGATAATCTATAATTATAATATAGCTATTCATTCAGGAGATACATAAATAATTTCCAGATTAGATATGAATTAGAGGTTATATGCATTGACAGTAGTTCTGAACAGTAGGTACTAAAATGAGCATAAATTTTAATTGGCTAAGCAAAAACTTATATTCTTGGACTCCAAATGACCACAAGAGGATAATCTACAATTATCATATAGCCATTTATTCAGGAGATGCATAAATAATTCCCAGATTATATATAAACAGAGGTTATATGCATTGACAGTAGTTTTGAACAGCAGGTACTGAAATGAGCATAACTTTTAATTGGCTAAGCAAAAACTTGCATTCTTGAGTTCCAAATGACCAAAAGAGGATAATATAAAATTATCATATAGCCATTCATTTAGGAGATGGGTTTAATATCCTCAAATAGCACTCTGAATCATAGACTGAAATCTGAACCTTCAGCAGCTTCAAATTTCAGGACAGCATACTTCAAAATAGCATAACTATTGATTCTTGAATCCAAATCTAGTATAAAAGGACATTTTATTAATCTAAAGGAAATTTCCTAACTTTTTCCAGGCAATCAAAAAATTCTAATTCAGCCTGCGTCTAGCTCTAAACTGCATTTTAACATTTTAGCTATTAACACGAGCACAATCAGGACAACCAGCACTAAAATGACCATAACGTTTGATTGGCTTAACGAAATTTAGTGTTCTTAGTCTCAAATTAAAGGGGATTCGACGAGCTACAACTTCATCTATAGCCAAATATTCAGAAAATACTTTTAACCAGCTCGAAACATAGCCCTAACAGCAAGAATAGTATAACCCGAAAACTAAAATTTTCCCTCCAAAACCTAGAGCCATTTCCCCCCCCCCCAAAATCCTCAAAATCCAAACCCTAGAACACCCCTACCAGCTAGATAACTCCATTAGAGCAGCATGCATACCCCAAAAACTAAGAAATTCTCACTTCCATGCTCATGAGGAAGGAGAAGAGGGGAGGATCTTTCTTGCCGCCTGTCAGGAAGGCTTCTGCTGGGGGGAGGAGGCGCCGATTGGGGAGGGAGGAGGCGCCAGCAGGGGGAGGAGGAGGCGCCATGAGGGGAGGAGCTGGCTTGGCTGCAAGGAAAGAAGTGGGGAAGGAGGCAGTCGGTAGGAAAGGAAAGAATGGGGAGAGTGCTGTTGGCAGGAAAGAAAAGAGGAGGGGAGGGAAGGGAAAAGAAAAAAAAGAGGGGGAAAAGGGAAATTTCATCTGTGATGAAGAAATTTCATCTACGACATTACAGCAGCTCATCTACGTGCCTCGCTACCTATAAAAGCCACCCGAGACTCGTTTTGAGATCACACCATCTTTCCTTCCATTTCTCCTCCACTAATCTCGGTCAAGAGCCTCAATCTCCTGCCAATTTTCACCATTTCCAGAACTTCACCGAAAAGAGGGGAAAACTAAAATCTGGCCGAATCAGTAGGAAACTTCTCAATTCCTTTGGTACCGAGAAGTTTCCTACATCCCTGAACCTAGGCCATACTTCACCTTTAGCTCACCTCATGCAAAAACCCGCCACCACCATGGTCTTCTTCCCCAAGGCCGGCCAACCGATGGTAGTTCACCTCGGCTACTTTCCAACTGAAACAATAGGCAAAATGGGTTGCTCTAGCCCCATTCATACTCAATGAAGCACGCAATTAGTTTGATTTGGCCCGCTGTAATTGATCTCCATCTGACCGAGTGTTCGGCCAGACATCGCCGGTGGTGGACCTCTGCAGACCAACTCCTCCACGGTCGAGACCTCCCTTGACTTTCCTCCAGTCATCTCATGCTCCACCGCCCGCCCGACCGCTGATTCCAGCCATATTCCACCAACGGCAAGCCAAGCCAAAGCCTCCTCTGTTTTCCTCTGACTGCTGGTGGGCCCTGTTTGGCAATGAGATAAGGTAACCAGATCAAAAGGCAAAAGGCGCTTTCTAGAATAGGAATGCGTATTTCATATTTTTCCAGTCTTTTTCTTAAATGAGGGACTTCATTTCTAAATAACTTTTACATTTTTGATTCAAATGAAATGAAACAAAATTATAAAATCATCTAAAATCATTTGTATTGAGAATATACAAAAATATTGAATTTTTGAGTCACAGAAGAATTATTGAAATTAAAGTTTGCTAAGCACACTATTATGGACTTTATATAAAAGCTATACACCATAAACTCTAAATTAATAAAATAATTTTTTATGATGCTGAAATCAGGGGAAACTCAAGTATGCAAAAACATTATATGATTGAACTAAGTTTAAGTTATTTGCTTTGCAAACATCAGTAAAACCTAATATGGCTATTAATAAAAATAAGTATGTAATAACTCATAAAATAATAAGATAATTTTCTATAAGCTCCTGGAATTAGTGGAAGCCCAATTATGTAAAAATATTTAGAATAAGACTTAGTTTACATTCTTTTGATAAAAGGAAATGCAAATCACAACAATAGATATATGTATAATCTATCGCGGTTAAAATCAAAATAAAGCAAAACTAGTTTTAAAATGCTGCTAAGGTTGTACCCTACTAATACCAGAAAAATGAGTGAATGATCATGTATAGTGTAGTCGCAACTTAAAACGAAATTTGACTCATTATAACGTTACCTTTATGATCATTTATACTATTTCAACATCAAATAAAATAACTTGTCTAGGCCCTAAAATTTATAAAATCAATTTAGAAATACTCTCCAATGTACATATTACCATATTCTGAAGAAAGAAGTTCATTATATCATGGTTTGCATATAAATCTTTCTAGCAAAATAATCTTAAGTATTATGATTCCTGGACTTCAGAAACGCTCAAGCCTTTTCGACAGCTCACAAAACATCTCATCTAAATAAGAATTTTGTGAAGAATAGCCCAGTAATGTTCTTTGGGATATAGACTACCACAATTTAGAAAAATATTCTTATTATAACTTGCTTTTCAAATAAATTCTACTAGTGCAATGACCTTAAGCGTTATGGTCGCCAAAAAACATATTATATGAATAATTGAGTTTATGAAACTTTTAGTTAAAATACTTGTGTCATTAGAATCCACGTGTAACCATGTAATTGAAATTAGTAGCCTAATCCTATAAACCTAACTAACATAAATCACTCTTTATACAAAAATGCTAAGCACCACTAATGTCATAATTCGATTAATCCAAATAATTTTTACATCTTGAATTCGATATTATAAATACAAGAATACATAATTTTAGCCTCTTGAATCCGTAAAACAAGAATAAATGATCTATAAAAGAAACCATTTTTTCTTTATAATAAGATTTTATTGGATCTTCTGTCTATCTTCTTTTTGCCATTATTAAAGTTTGTTATTTGCTATTTTTTTGTTGAACAACATGTAGAACCCGATGCCACTAATTCCATCACCGACCATATCAGCTACAACTACAACTTCATCGTAAACAACAAATAAGCAAGGCAAGAACCCCTTTGATCATATTGATCCCAATATTTAATTTTTCTTTTATTTTATCAAACTGTTTCATGCACGCTTATTTTCTGTAAATTCGCTATCCTGTGGTATTAGTAGATATACCTTATATCTCTTGTAACTTCCTTAATAAATATTGACATGAGAACCTTGATAACCATAGAATAGGGATAGACAAAACATGACTTACTCCTTGTGCAGATCATTAGCACACTTCCTTTGGTGTGCTGCAGAGAGTCATGACGTAACCGTTACATTACCCAAACTTAACTTTGCACCAACACTGTAATACCAGTTCTGCTGTTGGACAGTTGATTTGCCGTCTTCAATTTAGCGGTCGATCTTCAAATTTTATCATTTAGCAAAGCAATTGTTTTATCATGTTTAAAATATATTTCCTTGAGATGTCTTTCTAGAGAGAGAGAGAGAGGTAGTAGTATATAGTTTTGTGGCTTTGGAATCTCCTCCCACCAAAGAGTAAAAGAACCAGCCAACTCCTCCACACAGCAGCCAAGGCGGCAGCCCTGTCCTCACCACCTCTGGCCACTCCCAACGCCGGCGGCGAGCTAGCTGGCGGCGAGCCCCTCCAACGGCGGTGCCCCTTCCCCCTCCTTCTTTTCCCAGTGGCAGCAGCAACTCCTTCCTCTTCTTCCTCCTTGTGAGCAAGGTGAGGTAAAGATTTATTGGTTTGGAGGTGTGCTTGCTGCCTTAATGGAGGTGTTTCCTAGTTGCAATGGCTCTAGGGTTCCTAGATTTGGGTATTTTGGAGGGAAGCTAGGGCTAGAGTGGAGGGAACCCTGTTCTGATTTTCGAGCTGAGCTCTGACCGATTTTGTAGCGCTGATTTGGGGTAGTTAGAGTGGTCTCATGAATCTTTGGCTGTAGAATAAGTTGTAGCTTATCTTTTCCCCTTCGATTTGAGTATAAGAACACTGAAATCCTTTAAGTCAATTAAAAGTTATGCTTTTTTTAGTGCTAGCTGTTTTGATTGTGCTCATGTTGATAGCTGAAATGTTAAACTGCTGAGTAGAACTAGATGCAGGCCGAATTAGAATTTTTGATTGCCTAGATAAAGTTAGGTAATTTCCTTTAGATTAATAAAATATCCTTGTTTTCTTGATTTGGATTCAAGAATCATTAGTTATGCTATTTTAAAGTTTGCTGTCCTGAAATCTGAAGCTGCTGAAAGTTCAGATTTCAGTCTGTGATTCAGAGTGCTATTTGAGGACTTTAAATCCATCTCCTGAATAAATGGCTATAGTAGAGTTGTAGATTATCCTCTTGTGGTCATTTGGGGCCCAAGAATGCAAATTTTTACTTAGCCAATTGGAAGTTATGCTCATTTCTCTAACTGCTGTTCAGAACTAGAATTAATGCATGTAACCTCTGTTCATTTCAAATCTGGGAATTATTGGTGTATTTTATGAATAAATGGCTATAGTAGAGTTGTATATTATCCTCTTGTGATTAATTAGGATCTGGGTTCACTCAATTTGGTTAAGCGAAGTAAAAGTTATGATTGTTTGAGTGGTTGCTGTCCGGTATGGCCGTAGTTTGATTTTAGTGTTAAATTGGTGTATGAAGTTGAGTTGGAATTGTGTGAGATGATGAATTAGTCTAAATGAGAAAGTTTAAAGCGCGTTACGCTTAGAGTGAAAGAGTTATTATTAATTGTTGCTTGAATTTTGATTGCTTTGTTTTGATATGCATGAATATGTGATTTTTTTCAGGAGGTGTGGTTTCAACCTCACGCCACACCGCTTCGTGAAGTTAAAGGCAAGTGTATCAATTAGCATGATTGCTAGGATGTCATTTTCTTGCTAATATTATTGATTATGCTTATGCTAGCCACATTGGTATATTTGTGAGTATGTTTATATCGAAAAAGGATTATTGAATGATTATAAATTGTTATAGATTGAGTATGTTGTGATGATGAAAATGATAAAGTGATGATTATGAGTAAAATGATATTGTGCATGTGTATTTATGTTCATGTTGATGAAAATGTGGATGTTGGAAAGGAGTGCATTTTCTTTATGATTTATGTATGTTAAATTGCATATGTGCATTCATAATGGAAGAGGCGACTCATGTTGATGCGGGCCTCTGTATTCACACGTAGTGAACACGAAAGTCCTACCTCGTAGTCCCATTCACAGATGTGGATGGAGCGAGTTAGTAAGAGTAGGCGCCCTCCACGGGATGGAAGGGAATGAGGGTGCACACTAACGGGTGTGCACTCGACAATACCGGTATGAGCTAAAAGAAAGATGCATTCATGAGCATGCACATTGCATTGCATCGCTAACAATGAGTTTTGTGTATTAAATGGTACTGTGAGAAGTTGGGATAGAGTCGTGGACTCATCCAAAGAGATCTAATGAGGTATGTGTAGAAATTAAGCAATGAAGTGAAAGAGCTAAATGGTGTTGATATTATTATTGTTTTACATTTTTGTTGATTTGGATAAGAAAAATGCTCATGTTGTTAATTTAATTGTGTTAAATGGTTTAGTGATACATTTTGCTGAGTCTTTGGACTCACGCTTGTTTGTTTAGTTTTTTTAGGTACTGTGAGGATAGCTCGTCGGGATGGGAAATAGTTTCACTTCACTCACAATGCCTTAATGTAGTTGAAATAGTTGAATCATCTCTCTTTGGAAGTGGTGCTAGGTTTAAAAGAATTTGATTTTGAATAGGTAGCTTGTAAGTAGTTGGTGGTATGTTAGTTTACTTCCTTGGGTTATGGTGTTAGTACTTGTAGTTCCTCTTTAATTGCACCATGGTTATCTTTTGAATATTGTTGCTCTTCTATGTTATTATGCTTAGTTGTGTGCTTAGTTAGTCATGATGGTTAATGGATAACATGGCTTGTTGTTGTTATTGTTGTTAGATTGAATATTATCTTTTGTCTGGTGAGTGGATGTCCATGTTAATAGGGGAGGTGCTGCTGAAATTTTTTATTAAAGTTCGGCCGCCTACTAGCATGATTAGGTTGTTTTGCTGTTCTTCTCTAGTGATTTGTGATTATGGTTGCTTAAGGGTGTAACATTCGGGGCACGTGGGGTCCCGGGTGTTACAGTTGGTATCAGAGTGGGCTTTAGGTCCGTGGTATGTGAATTTAGTAATTACTCTAGAGTAAACTAAAATTTTGTTGTGTGGATTTAGAAACATGGCATAGGAGTCAGAGATGTTAGGTTGCAACTGACGATGGTGACGATGGAGTCAGAGATGTCAGGTTCTACACGTCATTCAACGGAAATATAGCAAATAATAAACTTTAATAAGGGCAAAAAAGAGGACAAATAGAAAATCAGATAAACTCACTGTAGAAAACAAGAATATTTTAGGGTTTGGATTGAATGATTTTAAGTTCTTGTGTTTTAAATGATTAAACATTCACACTGCTATTAGCTTTCAAGCTGAGCGATGCACGATTTCCTTTATAGATTATCCATTCTTGCTTTATGAATTCAAGAAACTAAAATTATGAAGTTTTATATTTATAATTTCAAATTCAAGATGCAAAACTTATTTAGATTAATAGGATTAGAACATTAGCCATCTTGTTGAGTGATATGAATTAATAGCACTTAATCCTTAATTGATTTTGCCTAAAAAAACGGGTTAGATCTGTTAAGTTAGGTTACTGGGTATATATATATTTGTGGTTTTTAAGAAGCTCTGGTGATACAAATATCTTAACTACAGATTTCTTCATTATTACCGAGCGCGTTTATTCAAATTATCAAGTTCAAAATCATAATACTTTAGGTTATTTGGCTAACAGGATTTATATTCAAAGCATGACAAAATAATATTATTTCTTTATATTATGGTAGTCTATACTTTGGAGAGCGTTTCTAAACTAATTTTATAAATTTTAAGATTTAGACAAGATATTATATTCATCGTTGAAATAGCCTATATTGCATTATAAGGTTTACGTTCTAAGTAATCAGATTAGTAAGGTGAAGTGTACGATTAACACTTAAGGGTTTTGAATTAGCTGGATTTAGTTAAAAAGTAAGTTGTAAATAAAATGTTTCGCTAGAATACGGTAGTTCATATACCAAATAATGTTTCTACGCTGATCTTTCTAAAATTTGCATTTAGACGAGTTATTCTACAGGCCATTGAAAAGGCTTAAGTAGTTTAGTTTCCTGCACGCCTAATTCATGAAGGGTGTTTGCAGTAGCGGAATTTATATACAGAGTAAGTTCTAAATAGAATATAAATTTTTGCATTTAGCTGAGATATTTTACGGTTATCGAAAAGGTCTAAGTGTTTCTAAAGTTTAGCGATAAAGGTTCAGTTTCCGATTTAAGTTTATGATTACACTATATATGATTATTTAACCATTTTTCAGGCATTAGTAGGGCATATCTCTAAGAGTGTTTTAAAGATGATTCCGTGATATTTTGCTTTTATCCGAGGTGTTTTCCATAGAAGTGATCATTAAGGCTTAGCATAGACTTAATTAAAATTTGCACAAATATAAGATATTTTTACATAATCAGCAAGGGTATTGTTTTTCAGGGTTACAAGATTTAGTTTCATTAAATTTTAAGTTCTTATGCAAGTTATAACTATTTAAATTATATAATTATCGGAATTTCTACAGTTGAATATTTAATGCTAACTATAATAAAATCTAAATATTTTTATATATTTGGAATCTTTGTGATCTCAGGAGTATAACAAAACTAGTTTGGTGAAGATTTGAGTACATTTGATTCAAATTTTAACTATTTAATCTTCTATGCATGAGAAGCTTTCTTTATTCAATTTTTTGGTTCAAAATGAATTCAAATCTAAATGTTTTTGAAAAAATGGAACATTCATGACCTCAGGAACATGTGGAAATTATTTTATGAATTTTAGAGCTAGGGTTTTTATAATTGTTACATGGCATATAAAAGGGGCTTTAAACAAACTTAATTCACATAATTTAAACTACAGTGATCATATAAACTTTGTTGCATATTCTTAATCCTTACGACTTAAATCAAATTTAGAAACTTAGTTCTGTAACACCCCGACTTCCCACGGAGTCCAGAATGCTACTAACTCCCGATTTCACCGAAAATTTCGGCAGCACCTCCTCTAAAACTATGGACATCCACTCAGCAGACAAAATATTTGCAGTAGGATATCATTTTAGCAGGTCCTTAGTTAACCAATCACAAAACCAATAGAACTTAATAAACTCCACCACGACGCATAACACATTACAATCGTATTAGATACATCAAGACTGAATGAATCTGTTAAACGAATTGTTGGAGACCGAAGTCGTGTACGTGTTACTACTCCCAACCCGACGAGCCAGCTTCAAAGTACCTAAAACAAGAAAAACAAACAAGCGTGAGTCCAAGACTCAGCAAAGTGCAATCAAGTATGAAAAGTAATGAATTCGACTAGAATATAAATGCTTCAAGACATAAAGTAAAAGTTTCTTTAATTGATATCCATAAATAAAAGAAACGGTTTGAATTCATATACAACCAAATATAAGAGCACAACTACTTCACCATTTGACATAACCAATACTTAATTGAAATCATCCAGTAAAAGAAGCAGTATCTAGCCCCATTTATCACATACAACTCGGAAACGTAACTAAACCGCACTCATGCCTCAATAATCGTTCCAGGATGAGTCCACGACTCAATCCTCAACCTGTCATTTCCCCTTCTCAACAATTAACATTTAACAATTGCAACACACACAATGAAATGTGATGCTTTTATGCGTTCATGCTCATAATGCAACTTTTTAGCCTATACCGGTATAGCTGAGTGCACACTCGTCGGTGTGCACCCTCAATCCCAACCATCCCGTGGCGGGGCCTACTCTTACTGACTCGCTCCCATCCGTGGATGGGACTACGAGGTAGGACTTTTGTACTCACTACGTGTGAGTACAGAGGCCCACATCAACATGGGTCGCCTCTTCTGTAATGAATGCGCAAATGCAAGTGACATGTTTATAAGCACAACACAAACATGAATATAACACACACATTTTCATTTAATCACTTTATCCTTTGCATCAACATAACCATACTCATTTGTACAATTCATAAGGCGTTGCAATAATAGAAATTTAATAACTTACCTTCCCATTGCTAACATTCATCCATCCTCATTACCATGCTAAGAACAACTTCTAAATATGCCATTAAACATAACCAAACCATTAGAATTCTCATACTCTTATTGCAAGCAAAACATTTAACACCCTACTAACGTTCTAGGGGATGCACTTGCCTTTACCGACGCTTGAGGCAACGCGGGGTCGTGACCACCCCCGAAGACACTTTCCCTGAAAACAACGTTACGCACAAGAATGGATTAAGGTCCGACTCAATACCTCAAGGCGCGATGAAAACTCAACTCTTGACAAAAACAGTCCCAATTCACACCAATGGAAACTCCGGGCAACCCACTAGATAGCAGACATTAAACCTTAATAATAGGAGAGCACACTGACCACTCTCTCAATTTGGGATCTTATGCAAAACCATTAACAAATTAAACTAATATACAATAGTATGCTCATAATCAAATGGCAGTAATAAACTCTTAATTGTAGTGTGAATAAATAAGTTTGCTTATCCAAGAATACACAAAATTGATTGGAAATACATAATGGTTATGCTAGATAAGAAAGATAAGACAGACAGACATGCACGCAAGATAACAAGGGGCATCTTTTGCTTGATATCGGTGTTTTAAACAATGCCAAAGTGAAGCAATTCTGTTGACTCTTTACCACTACGCTTATGTAGTCCACTATATTTAAAAGACTGGTTGAAATCAGTAGCATCACCACTCGGTGATGGGTTACTGTGCATCATAAAGGTGAGAAAAAATCGTTTGGTTGTACTCAACTCACTTACTCAAGGGAGCGACAGGAATGTGTTGAGTAACAAAAGTTTTACAAAATTTATTAAGAACAGTGATTGTTATACAACTCCTAGAAGGTAGGAAGATGGTGCAATCAGGTATAGTTGGTGCTTTGGTTGGTTGTTTTATCAGTCAGACTTAGAGACAATAAAGAATCAAGGTAATGAGCATACACCAGCACACCCTCTAAATCAGAGTTACTAATTGGAGTAACAGAGTGGAAATAAAATGCTAAGAGCTCTCATAAAAAAAATGAAGTGTGAAATACAGAGATCAAGGGCAACGAAAGCAAAATCCTTGTATGATGAGCCTGGCCAACTAATGCAACGCAACATGGGATCAGCTAAACATGCCATACATTAACATCCACCTTCATGCAAATCATTTTAAAACAACTTCCATTTGAAGATGCCAGAGACAAACAAGACTCAGCCTTTGTTTCATTTAGTTTTCACATGGCTCCATTTGAAGCGCTACATGTTCAGAATATGTTGGGATTGTGAACAAAGACAACAAAAGAAGGGGGAAAAAGGCATATTCAAATTCCAGGGAAATCCTACAATAATTTGAGATCTAACCTAAAAACAAATACTACGATGTAATGGATGGGTCATATGTTGGAAGAGACAGCTAATACATGAAGACAAAATAAAATCATGAACTGCTCTGCAGCCACAATAGAAGCACAACTGAAGACTCTTCATATCAAAAGTACCAATATGTTACTTATACCTATCCACCTTTTCAGGCACCAATTCAAATCCGTAGCTTTGATGCACACCACATCAAGCGAGCGGCAAACCGCATAAAAGCAGTGAGCTAATACCATTAGTAAGGGAAGCATCTTTTGCGCAAAACAAACCAATCATACCAATATGCATATGCTTAGGAAGCAATATGTTTAGCTCATATGGTGACTCACAGATCAATACTCAGAAACACAGCGCAATACCATACAATAACTCTTTTAAGCATTTCAACAAACACCTAGTATGCACAGAAAAATACCCAAGCTAGACTACCTCAAAGCACATCCATGGAGGAAGGAGGGAGGTGGGGGAGAGGCTGGAGGAGATCGCCGGAGTTGGCCGGAGCAGGGCCGGAGGCTGGCCGGAGCCGCCGATCTGGAGGTGGAGGGAGCAGCGCCTGGGGATTTTGGGAGAGCCGCAGGCATTGCTGGCCGACTGGAGGGAGCAGCACCTGGGAACAGTCGGTCGGAAGCAAGAAGCCGCGGCTCGGTCGGAAGGAAGAGGCGCCGGGAAGCCCAGGGGAGCAGGCGCCAAGGAAGCTTCACCGGGGAGCAAAGCAAAGAAGCGGGCCGGTGGGGAAAGGAGGCGGCAGCTGGAGGGAGGCGCCGGTGGGGAGGAGGCCAGGGGCTGCGCCATGCTCCGGAGTCGGGAGGGGGCGGCGCTGGAGTCAGGAAGGAGCCAGCACTAAGGTCGGGAGCAAACAAATGACTGGCATCCTCTTTTTTTTCTCTTGTG
>CM070521.1:12263705-12464607 GCA_036346375.1 Guadua angustifolia | reverse complement strand
TATTTCCATCTTTCTTTCGTAGACGTGACGGCTGATACTAATACTTTAGACTATCTTTGGAAGAAAGTTCAAATCTAAGAAACTATGTAGACTGAGTTGACATGGATTAATATAAAGCAAAGCATTTAGCATGGATCTATCATGCTGAATAAGAAAACAGTTTTTCGTACAGTAAAAAATTCGGCAAATGAATGAGCGTAAGATAAGAAATGAGATTGAGTATGAAAGTCGCATGAACTTGACAATGCTATGATTCTGGAAGTCTCAGCTTTCAAGAGTACCTTCCCGAGTTTCCTTTCAGAAAATTAATAGCAAAAATAAATTTTGGTTCCGAGCTTCTGGTCGGTTGTCACAATGTATACTATAACCTACAGTACGATCGTATTTACATTCCTCGAACGTGTCAGCAAATTGCACTCCACTGTTTACGTTGCCTTTGCGTGCGCGCGCGCGACGGACATCGCACGGTCACCGGAACGTCAGCATCACCAGGAACCCCACGAATGCCGCCGCTCCGACGCCGGAGCAGAAGAGGTCAACGAAGCCCTCCCGCCTCGCCTTCCACTCCTTCCTCGCCGTCTTCCCCTTCACGAACTCCTCGTACTGCCGCCTCGCCGCCGCCTCCGCGCCACGGCCCTGCCTCGAGCCAACCATGGCCGCGGTCACAGCGGCCAGCCCGTCCCGGCCGCTCACGCAGCCGCCGTCGCCGTTCTCCATGCACAGGCTCACCTCCCGGACATGCCCGTACCGGTCATCGCACGTGACCGCCGCTTCCAGGGCGACGTCCCCGAGCACCACGCTGAACCGCGTCACGGTCTCCCCGGTGAGCCACTTCCGGTCGACGCACACTGGGCACCGGCTCGAGACGTTCACGGCCCGGCCGGATGCAGGGTCGATCAGTATCCAGCTTAGCGTCAGCTCGGTCGGCGTGATCGGCGACGGCGCAGAGAAGCCCTCTTGGACGAGCGCGTCGACGCGGAACGGCGACCCCAGGAACCACGCCGACGAGGTGTCCGTCTCGACGGCGCGCGACATGATGCGGACGCCCTTGTGGTGCAGGTCCACGGCCGAGACGAGCCGGCTGGGTAGGCAGGGAGAGGCGGACGTTTCCGGCGACGCGGCCGGGAACGGGAACGCGTCGGCGAAGATCGCCCGGTAGCCATCGCGGACGCAAGGGATGCCGGCGATCGACGGCCACATGACGAGGCAGAGGGCGCGCCATGTGTCGTGGTCGGTGGCGAGCTCGTGGAAGCTGGTGGACGCGCACCCGAGCGCGGCCAGCGACGCGCCGTCCAGCCGGCAGAGCACGAGTGCGAGGACGTCCGCGGGGAGGTCCTCGATGGCCGTCGAGATGCCGCCGCACGCCGGAGAACGGCCGTCCATCACTGCCTCAAGATGCGTGCTTGCCATGATCACAGGATCGCAGAGCTCGGTATGCAACAGTGGTGCAATTTTTTCCTTGGTGTTGTGGATTTGCGATGTCTCGCTTGCTTGTGATTGTGTTTGGTTGGGGTTTGAAGCTGGTTCGTTTATACATGGAGAGGAGGGTGAGTGATCACGGTCTGAAAGTGAGATGTTCCTGTTGATGCTCAACTTGGGGGTTGAACTTTGAACGTGCTTGCCTTGCGTAGCTGAAAAGCAAAGTTTGGGAAGAAAATTAAAATAAAAACTATATGTGATGATGTTTCTAAGTTCTTTCTTGAATGCGTTCACTTATCCGACACTGACAGATGGGCCGTGGCGTGTTATCTCGTTTGACTAAAGTGTCAGCACTGGTTTTCTTTTTTTCTCTGGTTGTTGATGATGTGGGATGAAGTGGACAAATGCATCTCGATCTATATATAGTTGTCAATTTGGTTCTAGTTACATATCGAAAATATATAGTTATTGGTATGGTCTTCGAAACATAGTATTGATCATTAATGTTTATTATAATATATTTATATAATCTAATAGAATTATAATATTATATAAATACTTTGTGAGACAATTCTACGCATATGATTTCTGTATATCGAACTTAAATATTTCAAAAGACATGATAGTCAAAGTTTTAAAAGTTTGATTACACCTATATTAACTATTTATGATCAGGGAGTAATAAACTCTGCTGGGCGTTGCTTTTACAGTTGTTGGCCGTTGCTTTTACAGTTTGTTGTCATCGCGCCTGTAGCGGATATCGTATTAATAACACGGATTGATCGTAGTAGTATGGTTCAAGAGGGTCAGATAAACTCCTAGTAATTGCATTTGCTCAGTGCGTTGATGCAATTGATGGACAGCAGCATGGCCCCATTCTATAGATGACTCTCGAAAACACCGGTTTTGGATGACAAACATGTCGATCACGACCACAACATATGAGCTCACGGGGTGACAATACGCATGCATACCTGTACGCTACACGGTTCCAGTTTAGGGAAACACGGTTGCCTGGATCTGGATTTCTGCATGCGAGTTTTGTTCACCTTATGCCCTGTATAGAAGTCCGTATTTTCGCCGAAATTCCATGTAAAGCTATTCAATCTTCATACAGATCTGAAAAGAAATTCGTACGTTTCAAACATAGCCTCGTGGTATTTGACACGTGAAATCTCGCGAATTTGAGCATTTCAGTGTTACTTTTTCCTTCTGAATACGTAGCAGTAGTACTGGTAGTTGCAGCGCACTTTCCCATGCATCCGTTCGCTTGCTACATCTTCGCACTGTGATCCCTGCTACTCGGTGCATGCATGTACAATCTGCACCTCTGATAGTTTCAGATTGAACACTACTATAACACATTCGATGAATCGTCAGTGTGGCGACACCGTCAAGTTTGACGTGCCAATAGTTTTCTGTGTGCAAAGTTGCCACAGTCGCGAGGACACGAGAGGAAGAAATGGTCAGGTCAGCCCCCTGCGTATGACCTGTATGGTACTCGTAGGCTAAGCTATCGCTATCCATCTCTTTTCTTCATAAAAAACTTCTCTTTCCTCGAATATATGCGTTTGATGTCGAGCTATCTGATGGTGCCGTGAACCTACTTCTAAAATGAAGGAGAAGGAGAAGAAGAGGCCTCTCGGCCACGGAGACGACGACGTGTACCTGTACTGGAACGTTGGCGAGTCGCTGTCGTCTTCAGCTGCACACGTACGCACGCCACGTCGGTCTGTATTCATCCGGATCTAAGGTTGCAAATTTTGTTTTCGGACAATGTCACAAAAATAATCGAGATTTCTGAAATCGACGAGATTTTAAACCCTGTGCAGGTCACACACACTAGTCACTATCTATCATAGGGCGTATGCTCAGTGACGGAGCCAAGAGAGGACGACCATACAGAGGTTAGACGTACTATTTTGCAATTTGTATGGCTGATGGCTCCGAGTACTAGTAGTATATAACAGTATAAGAGAATTTAGTCATTGATTAATGATTATTCAATTTCAATCCATTTTATTTTAATGATTACATGAGATAAACATAACTAACGATTAAAACTTGATGTAATGTGATTGGTCTACAGTCTACAGAATTGCTAGGACGTCCAATTTTCATAGACATTTTTGGTCTTTGTTACAATACTATTCGTCTAATTCTCAGGGCAATGGAGTACTATGTGCGAGACACATCACGCTACCGCTTGCGCCTGCTTGCCTGCGTCGCCACTGCCATCTGCCGCCACCGTGTTGGTGAATGATCTCATGATTTGTTATATTGAGCGAGATGTGTTTGCAAAGATAGATATGGAAGATATTTTACAGATTTTCAGAACATGAGGACTTCGTAGATATCAATTATCGCCTCTTGTGAAATAATAAGTGAGACGTTCTCTAAATCCTTCAAGTTACTGGTATTACATATTGTACTTACTATATATTAAACTTTGAATATCAATCATCGATGAGAGATTTACTTTATTTTTAGACCTCTTTTCTTTTAGAAATTTCTCGACTCCACCACTGCGTATGCTATTGTGAATTTGTGATCGAAAATACGACGATGCGGGGCGAGAGGTAACACAGGATCAAGATAGTGATTAGTACTGATTGCTTTTACCTATGCGGTTCTGAAAACTCGATGACCCTGTCCGTCGCGGTTAAGATGTTAAAGACCTGTCCTGCTTGAAAGCAGAAATATGTGGAAACTATGCGTGGTGATGTTACAACTTACAAGTTGATGGGCATAATGTGAACAAAAGTAGGCCTGTACGGTTCACGTCAATTTATCATTTGATTGTTTTTCCCTTTCTTTTTTCCTTGCCTCTTTACGAACTAGACAAGCACATACTTTGAGAGGTATGGTAGGGTCTTAAACTCAGTGCATACCAGTGACGGTGCCAAAATATTTTAGGAGTCTAAACAAGTTTTACTATAGCCAATAAATACAAACAAATATATACGCATTACACAAGTAAAATTGAGAATGATAATTTTTTACTAACAGCATAGTAAAATACACATGTGAATATTTATGTATGAAAACAAATAAAGATGCGATAAATACCTCATTATGACACTATGAACACTTCGATAGTTCACCAACAAAAGTTTCACTATATACTAAAAGAAACTCTGCAAGATAAAAAAATATATTGCTTCAGGCATCATATAACATAAAAAATATATTTACATTCAAGTATTGAACTAGTGCATCACATGTCACTAATGTGCTAATCACTCCTGATACGAGGCAAACTTATTTTCGAGTCTTTATACTTTGGAACCGTCGCATAATAGTAACATCATCTCCCGCTCAGTAACATTTTCTGTTGCAATTTGCTGCAATATTTGTTCATATTCATTAAACTTTACCTTATCTTCGATTTTGTTATGGCATTACACAAACAGTACTCACAGCCAAACCCATATCTTTCGGCTTTTGTCGTCACTATCCAATGCTCACAGTGTCGCCTGCTCCGTCACCACCCACCCACCTGCTCTGTTGCCTACAGCCCATTGGCCCATGTGCGGTGTTGACCACCTTTCTACCACCTTCACCGAGCGGCTAAACCTGCCTCCTGCTTCGTTATCCATAGCCCGCTGGCCTGTGTGCGGTCCCGAATGCCACTCCGCTGCCTCATGCTCCGTCATCTCCACCAAATGGACGAGCCGCCCCCCTACTCTTCCACACACATGGACGAAATGGAGACAATTAGGCATCTGTCTTTTAACTGTCGTTTTGCTCGTATGGTCTAAGATTTTCTGCACCTAGCTTTTGGTATTGCTAGACCTTTTAGTGTTTCCAATATGTTTGGGAGCTAGTTTGTTTGTTTTGACCAATAATCATATTATTATTCATAAGCATAGTTATGTTACAATCATCTATATGATCGCCTCAAGGGCATAACACCAACACGAGCCGCCCCTACTCTTCCACACACATGGACGAAATGGAGACAATTAGGCATCTGTTCTTTAACTGTCGCTTTGCTCGTATGGTCTAGGGTTTTCGCATAGGAGCTGCAACTATTTGAAGGAGCTTAAAATTTATACTACTTTCCACTAGTCACGTACATAGAACATCTACTTTCCATCGGAAGCTTTTGACTTGCGAACTATCTACACAACGGTTGTGCGGTTTTTTTTCTGGGTGGCGGTCTAGGTCACTAGAGTGTGCGTGCTATTTTTTATTTTAGGGCTATGTGCTTGTTAGCGAGGCCGGAGAAGCTTCAAGGATTTATATCGCGGCTTCCATGAGCATTCTAACTGAAGCTCGACAGCAACCATTTGTTGGTTTGAGACAGAGAGCCAGAGCCAAAGATGAAAAGGGGATTGATTTCTTTTGATTGGTTAGCGAGGTGTTGGCAATGATATAGTCTTTAAAAGGAAATCAAATTCATTCTCTTGGCCGGTTATTTATGACAGTTGGTTTTCAGAATAACCGAGCGATTATTGACGGTATTTCAATCCCTACAACTGGCAATATAATTGAACAGAAAAAGGACATCGTGCGTTTTGATTTGACAGCTCTTTGACCTTGTAACTACCAGTATTTGTTTGTTTTGAAATGGCTTGCGACTTCTTTTTGAGCCGTTTGGTATGTGGGCAAGAAGCAGCCGGGAGAGTGGGGCCAATTGTGAGCTCCAAAATTGATTGTCCATTTCCATGGCATTTTCATTATTTAGATCGCAACAACGAGACGATCAAACCCCATCAACAAAATCTGTTGGCTTGGTGCGTATAATCTACAGAGAATTATTTATTCAAGAGAAGCACACGATCGAGCACATGCACATGCAACCCAACAAAAATGGATATACGGATTATTAATCATCCGTATCCGTTTGCTCGTTGACCAATGATTAGGATTTGAAAAATCAATAAAAATTGCTTGAAAATCGTGATTTTCGATTGTATCATTCGACTCAAGATTTAGAACTGGTTGGTAAACAGGTTTAATTCAAATTTAAATTCAAAAAATTTGAAAAAAAATATGCAGAAAATTCTGTAAAATTAGTATTACTAGCTTTTTGAAATCTAGCATGAAAGTTTTTTCAAAAAATCGAATTGGGAGATATTTTTGAGCAAAACCGAATATATAAATAGAAAAAAAAAAAAAAGGGCAAAGCAGTTAGCAATTCCTGATTTAATTGAGCTGTTAAATCATGTTATAAATTTTTGAAAATTTTTGTGTCATGTCCTGAGGAAATGGTAATGATTTTTAAAATTTTCAGATGATGATCATACATGTTGATTTTTGTAAAATTCTGATAGTGCAATTGTCTTTGTGTATGCATTTCTCTTTTTTGATTTTTTGTTGGCATTAAATGAAGTTTAATATTTCTGGAAATTTTTCTACATGATCCTTTGGAACTTTTTATGATAAAATTAAAATTTCAAAGCATGATCAAGCATGTAAATTTTTATAAAAATCTATGAGTGTCTCTGTTCATTTTCATTAATTGTTGTTTTTTACTTTCTAAAAGCACTAAATGAATTCAAAAGTTATTAAAATTTCTCTGAGGTGTTTATATATTAATTGGGATTTATCCAGATTTTTTGAAATACTTCCTATTTTCTACAATTTTTCTATTTTTTCTTGAGTATGTCAATTTTCGATGTAAATCGTTGAAAATCGGACAAAACTAGTCAAAAATCGAATAAAACAGGTCAAAAACCAAAAATAAAAAGTATGTCCTTAAATGTGCCGATCTAGGTAGAAAATCAAACAAAATCTACCGAAAATCGAATAAAATCGGTAAAACCGATCGGTTTTTGTTTTTTTAATCGCATTTTGACCGCTGAATTCAAAAAATTTATTTTGCAATTCACTTGGTTTCTATTGATTTTTAATGAAAATCAGCAACGACGAGTGGAGATTTTCCAACTCGGTCTCGTATTGTAAACCCTGGCAACGAACGCTCGATATTCCTGCCCCGGATGAAGTTTCTGGGCAGGGTCGTCGACGTGCAGAAGATGCATGCCGCCACATAATAATACTCTAATTGTGTCGGTTAAGTCGTCGGTTTCGTCGGCCGGTCTCTCGGGCCGGGTGACGATTGTTGCTAGCAGAGTCAGTTGCGGATGGCGGCCCATATCAGAACGAACAACGATGTATCACACACAGCCTGCACTCAGCTATATAGAAGTACGTTACTACTAAAGTAATTTTACGGTGTATCAGTAAACACGCGACGAGTATTAAAAATCTAATCTAATCATTTAATTTGTTATGGGAGCACTCTACTATTCTATTATCTCTACTATATAAAGCAAGAGTTTCTTCCCGCGTCATTTTATCAAAATTACCTACCTTTACAACTGTTCTTTAATTACCCACATTTGCCACTATTAGTGCTCTTTGCAAATAAACCTTTTATCATAAATTGAGTTTTCGTTGCAACGTACGGGCACATAACTAGTTACTACAGAAATTATAAATATATACTAGCTAATCCAATCATAAGAACAATTGCGATCATTTGGCACAATCAACCGCAGGGCAATTGCGCGTTTCGAGGCATACATGCGTGCATACATGCATGCATGCGGTAGTGGTCAGGGGCGGAGCTGAGCCTCGAGACACTAGGGCCTGGGCCCGAGGCCCAACTCAAATGCAACAAGTAACCCTAGCTGAAATGCAACAAGTAACCCTCACCCCCAATCTTCTTGACCGGCTGACACCCGAGCAAGGCGGCGCCGCCAATCCAAGTCCCGATCGCACCAATCCGAGTCCGGAGTCTCGACCGGCCGACACCCGAGCAAGGCACTGCCGCTCCCGCCTGCCGGCCGAGCCTCGGCCACGGCCCGCAGCGCCACCGTTCCTGGCCTCTCGGCTCCCGTAGTCCCGCCGAGGACGAGCCAAGACCACGCCCGCCGCCCCGCCTCGACCTCCGCCGTGTGCTCCCGGGCACCGGTTGCCGCCACTCCTTCGCTCTGCCCTCCTCTGCTCCTTCATTGCCGCTTCCTTCCGCCTCGCCCTATCCTTCAGCCACCGCCCGCCAGATCCGGCCTCTGCCTTCTGGCGCTAGTCGCCACGCGCCCACGCCGATCTGGTCTCTGGCTCTGCCGATCTGCCCTCTAGTTGGCCTAGGGTGCTCCTGCTCTAGTAACTGGTGAGTGGAGTGGAGGCCTGAGGCCTCTGTCTTCTGGTAACTGCCTGACTGAGTGACTAGTATTGCTTGTTGAGTTGATCATTTGATTTTGAATTTTTGATGCCTTATAGAATCCTAGAATGATAGTTGATAATTCAGTTGAATGATTACTGATTGTATTGTTCCGGTATATTTATTTACTATTTGTTAGTTGTTACTATATGAAAAACTGAAAGGATAGCTTTAGTTATTCTTATGCACTGATGCTAGATTCGAGTATATTGATTTGAACAATTTAGTAGGTTACAATGCTATCCACTTCACATATTTGTATGACATTCAGTTGTATTGCGCATGAATCAAGCTTCATGAGTCATGACTGACAAGTAAAGGTGACTACGTATTTTTATGCCATTCAGTTGTATTGCTCATGAATCATGCCTCATAAGTCATGACTAACATGAAAAGTAATGAGCGATTCATAGATATTGTAATACAGTAATAGCAATTACATAGTTATAGTTCATTTGTTTCGTTTTGAACTAATTTTTCTCCCCTTGGTTTATTTCACTGAAATGTTACAAGCTTCATTTCAGTACTCTCCGTGTAGTATTTCAATAATTAAATTTATAATTTTGTGTCCCTAATTTACATATAAAGTTTCGTTTTTACAAGTTTAAGTTCTTATACTATTGTTGATGAAGATATGATTTGACTCGGATGCACTAAACTTTCATCGGTTAGTTATTAATCTTTGTACTGCTGCACTATGCTATATATATTATTTTTGACATAATTTATCTATTTTGCTATATCGTTAAGCGTGAAGTTTAAATTTATATTTAATTGTGCATTTGTGTAGTATTTTTGTTGTCTCTCGGTATAGGTAGCATTTAGCGTTAATTATTGCCACTTAGCTTTCGGGCTGAAACTTACGGCCTGTTTAGCAGGGATTCAGGTTCTCCAGATTCTGAGAATCTGGTGAAACTAAAAACCAGATTCATGAAGCTGAAGCTATAATTACATTAAGAGTGTTTAGATGGATCATCTTGTTTACATTTTAGACTAAAAATATAAACTTAATTCACTTTATTTTAGTATATAAGTTTCAGATCTCAGGTGAAGCTAGAATCTGGCTCTACCAAACAGATCCTCAGTAGAAATCTGGCTCTGTCGCTTATAGTGACAGCACGGCTCGGTGATTTGGCGCGTGACCCCGACGAGCCGCGCGGCTGCTAGCGTGGTCGTCGTTCGTGCCAGCCTCGCCCGTGCGCACGAGCTAGCAGCGCGCAGGCCAGCGTACGTGCGTGCGCGAGCCTGGTTGGTCACCGGCGCCGAGACCGGAGAAGGGACCAGTGGAAGCTCAAGCCGCGGCGCCGCGCCGCGCGGTAAGCGGGCGAAGAGCCGCTCGCGCGCACGCAGGCCGCTTTCGTCTTGCGCTCAGGCCCACTTGACTTCTCCTTCCTCCGTCCACTGATTCGGCGAGCTGGGCTGGGCCGCATCAAAAGCACATCGGATTTTTTTTAAAAAAAATTTGAGACTACATCGCCTGTCTATTCTTGTCCACGGTGAGGTGACGTAGAGGTGATCGCTGATAAGACCTAGCTGCTGCCCCTGTGGGAGCCGAGCACTGCTAGCAGTAGCAGCTCGTATTAGTTCTCTCCTAGCTCCTAAACTTACACGCAGGCATAGTTTACGTGCGCATGGGCATAGTGATAGCACTGCTCAATACCCTAAGTGCACGCTTGCTTACCAGTCAATAACATGTATCGTTCCCTCAGAAGTCATAATGGAGAATAATGGGAGACAGTTAATATTGCGTTTTTCAGCAAATCCGTATCCCGATAACGACAAATAGATAGATTAGACGTACGTACGTATAGCCGTATAGGTGTGCCGCAAGAGGCAGTGCTTGTAATTATTTTTCATCAGACAACTCGATTGCAACCAAGCAATTAGTATTGTCTAACGGGCTGTTGATTAGTGGATGACACGAGTAGCTGTCTGTAGTGGGCTACATTGCCGCAGGTACACGACGGCCTGATAAGACTCAAACCTGTCCGATCGCAACTATAGTGCACGCGCGTACGCAGCGGGTCCAATGTCACATACTACGCATGCATACACTGCGACTAGATGTGGGCGTCGGGCTGAATCGGGTCAGCCCAGCACAAATTTATCGTGCTTCGTGCCTAAATCCTACCGAACCGTGATGGTCTATCGTGTCCGCTGTACCGTATCGTGCTGGTTCTACTCACCTTTGGCGAGCCCAAGCACGATCTATTTACACTTCGTGCTTACTTCGTGCGGTGCTAGTCCAGGTTTGGCCTATTTGCACAATTATGACAAGAGAAAAGAAGTCAGAGACATAAGAGGCTAACACAATGAATAACAATATTAGAAGCAAAGGAATTAAATTTTAATTATTTTTGAATCTCTCTCTTCCTTTATCTCAATATTTCTTAGCCCTCTCCCCTCTCTCGCCCAAATATCTCAATCTCTCAGCGATGAGCAAGCGAGGTGGTGAGAGGAGTGGAGAGAACGAAGAGCATCGTTAGCGGAGGAGAGAACGAGAGAGAGTGATGAGTAAGTAAGGAATAGTAACGTGCCGGATCGTATTGCCCATCGTGTCTAGTTCCCAGACCTGACACGCCTCGAGGAACAGTAATTTGCCGACCCGACACGGCCTACTTCATACCGAACCGTGCTCTAGACCGGACCATACCGTCAGCGGAGAATCTAGGATGAAAGTAGAGGACTAGAGGAGTGGCTCCTATGTCGAAGTTCTAACTCAACATAAACATACTAATGTTACATCAACCGATTTATTGCCAACAAAATTCTAAATTCATACATGTTAAATCAGAAAAACAAAAATATCAATCAGTTAATAGAATATAGACTTGGGGCAAAAGAATACAAAAATCAGATATCAGTTATTACAATAAAAGGCATTCAGGCATGAGAGTTTGCATTAGGGTTTGGGACAATTTTTTATCCTGAGCAAAGCAATCAATAGCGCTAACAAATTAGTCTGGCTTTGGTGTCATCGTCCTATCGATCAATATGAAGCTGAGAGGCTCCTCGTCCTTAGTCGCTTCTCCTTGCTGATCGCCTCGGTTCCTATCTGGGCTCTGATGATGCACGTTCAGCCGCTGAGTGGACGGAGCGAGCCTCAGTTCCTCTCTGGGCTCTGGAGATGCGTGTTCGGCCACTGGCTAGACGGCTCTCCAAGAGGTCGATTCCTCTCCTCTGTGATGCGTGTTCTGCCCAGCTCCCGACAATGCGTGTTCCGCCCGGTGCTCTGCTGGCGATGCGTGTTTCGCCCGGCGCAGCGGCGCTCCTCTGGCGATGCGCATTCTACTCCGCGCTCTGGTGGCTGATAACTCTTCTCGGGCCTCTGCCGCCTATCGGCTACCCGCCTACCTTGGCCCTGGTGCACGCCTGGCGCCCTTGACTCCGGCTCTCCGGCACCCGTCGGTGCTGGCATGCCGCGGCGAGTTCTCGTGAATCGGCCACTCACCACGTGGTCACGTCCGTCCGTGCGTCTGCCACCCGAATAGCCCGTACGCTGGTCTGCCGCCTGCGAGACGACACTGATATTGTTCGTCTCTTAGACTCCTGGTGCTACGCTACAGTAAATTAAAGGATGCTGAGTACTGTACCAGTTGAAAGCCCATGAGAGTAAGGGAGCCCATGACTAATTTTGAGGGCCCACTTACTTGGTATTGTTTTTAGCTTTTCTTCTTACATCTTACTCCCAGTTGCCAGTTTCTAAATATGGTGATTTGCCACTATGTCCCATGTCTCCGCTTCTTTCTAGCATTGGGAATACTAGAAAGATGGAGGGTTTGGCCGACCAGAGATGAAGTTGGCGCCCCAACTAGCCCCAATAATGAATTCACCCCTGCATACTGTCTGTCATACCTCATACCGGTCCAAAAAAACACGGTCCAAGTGTGTCGGGACCCGAATATGCAAATCCGACCCTCTGTGTATTCAGCACTAGTCCAGGATCACGCTAGTGCACACAGTCTCAACATCGGTACATATCACAGTCATAACCAGCGAAATAATGAAGTACTTTAATTAAATACTCAAACTAGTTGGTAGACCTTATGGTCGAGTTACAAAGATACGCCTCGCAGGGCGAAGACTTATTAAAATATTCAAACGCAGCGGAAATAAAATAAACTCGTGGCGCCAACCAATGTGCCACAGTAATCGATCGGGCTCGCTCCTTAGCTCGTTGGCTCCTCCCGATACTCCTCGTCTGGCGAGGTTGCTTCTTCTTCAAGCTGAAGTTGTGTTGTTGTGGGGTGAGTACTTTGAGCACTCGGCAAGTTATGCATGAAATGCAATGCTAATATGCTACATGCATGGCTTAGTACAAAGGATAGGTCAGTGGTTCATCGCGATCAAACATTTCAAGTAAATGATAATAGATTGCAAAGCAAGAAAAGCAGAGTAGGAATAGTAGCTTTCACAAACATTTCAATCGTAAAGCATTTTCTTGTCCTAAGTCCGGTTCATCATTACCAACCCAAGCATTTTCCATCAACAAGTCATTTTCATGAAAATCTAACCCTTGATCAGTAATCACCGAAGCGATGCTCAATACCGTGAGCACGGCTATTCAATAGGTTGTACACTCTGCAGAGGTTATACACTTTACCCACAAGATACATCAAATACCACCAAGGCAAATAACCGTAACAAAGCCTTTCCAAAGTTCCGTCTAAACCCAAGATCGCCTCGCTAAGGTTTCAACACTTTGAGGGACTGGTTACCACACCTGGCCCCCCCTCTTGCGCCATGTGAGTTCTCACCGCTCCTCCGGCCCCACACCACCACGACAGTACCAAAGAATAGATTTCCAGTTTACTCACTAGGTCCGTCCCATTACTTGAGCTTGTGGTTGTATGAAAGACTTCAGTTCAAATGCTCGCAAGGTTAAGTCCTTAGTTGACCGAGGCAAGACTAACCAAGAATGACCTTAAATATCCAAAACCACTAAAACCAACACGACCGCCCAGTTGCCACTCTTGGCCCACTAGAAACAATCTTGCCACATGCCTCAGTCTAAATCATTTTCCCACCCCGGTTCTTTACCATTGCACCACGTGCCATCATCAACTCAATAACACATGTCTCATTCACAAAATACGTTCCATATCTCATTAAGTCAATATTAACTTTGGTAATCCAAAATCATGAAGTTTCCACATGGCAGGGCTAAGCATACTACTTACGGTCTACTCAACCCAGGTTGGCCAATAATTAATGTCCAACTATTAATCCACAACCTAGGGTGAAAAATGATTCATGGCCTACAATTATATACGACAAGGTGGCATACAACAATTAGGCATTTAACTAATTCCAAAATTCATTCAAACCAATTTTTACTAAAATAGCATGCAATAAATTAAATCAAAATAATTTTTCTATGATAGGTTCAACATGATCAAACACAACTTGCCTTCAAAAAGTACTGATTCGGTTCTGAGCTTGCTCTGGTCGAACCTCTCCTCAAAACCGCGGGCACTTCAACGTCTCACGTAGCACGCAAATAAACAACAATAAATAAATAATACCGAGAGCAACTCAAGTCAAAAATTCAATTAAAATTCACTAACAGAAAGAGCTTGATTTTACAAATTTATAGAAATTAGAATCACTCAAATCGGAGTTAAAACGCAAAAGTTATAAGCGTTTGAAGTTTCAAAATACATTTTAAATCAATATTCCGAATTAAATTAATATTTTCTTTTTCGGAAAAATAATTATTGCGTCATCTGTGACACGTGTCGCCACCACGAATGACACGCTGGCCTTGCTGACATCAGCTCGACCGGCGACGTCATCGTGGCGTCGAGATGACGTCGGCCGCGACGGCCAACTCAGCGACAGTGGGACCCACCGTGGCGTCGGCGACGTCACCGGTTGGTCTTGGGCGACATGCGGGCCGTCTTTGTCGATGACACATGCGTCACGGTGCGCAGTGCGGTGCGATCCGAGCCGTTGGATCTAGATCTAACGGATGAGGTTGGAAGATGAGGTTTACTTGTTTGCGGGCGATGTGG
This sequence comes from Guadua angustifolia, assembly GCA_036346375.1. NCBI lineage: Eukaryota > Viridiplantae > Streptophyta > Magnoliopsida > Poales > Poaceae > Guadua > Guadua angustifolia. Next base: position 12,450,003 of record CM070521.1, on the reverse strand, counting down.
CGAATCTGGATCGTTGATCGCGATCAAGCGGTCCGACGAGCTCGGGCTCGGTGGAGGCGGTCGGGCGCGCCTTTCACCGGAGCTGAAGACGACGATGCCATGGGCGCCCGACGTTCCTCCGGCGTGAAGAAGTAACGCTCGACGCGGCGCGACGAGGTGAGTTTGAGGGTGTACGGCGACGCGGAGGTGGCCGGCGGGGATGAAACGACGCGAAGTCGGCGGATGGTCGGAAGACTTTGAGCTCGGCGTCGAGGCGGCGGCGTCTCGGCGACGTCGCGGTGTCTGGTGGAGTGCGGTGCGAGGTGAGGATCACGACACGGGTGGCGGCGCCTTAAATAGTGCCCTCGACGTCCGAGAAACGCGCGGAAACCGAGGCCCACACGGCGGCGGCGGAATCCGACGGCGACTCGGACGAAATGACGTGGCGCGCGTGGACCGTCGGATGGTGATCGGACGGCTGCGGCGCTTAGGGTTTTCGAGCTGGGCATGCATGTTGTTCGCCCAACACTGTTCATCCGTTTTTTTTAATTCTTTTCCGATTAAAAATAATTCCCGAAAATCAAATAATTCATTTAGGACATTAAAAATACCAGAAAAATTATGGAAAAATTCTCAAAAATATTTTAAGACATTTGTGACTCAAATAAAATATTTTCAGCAAAATTTTATTTTAACTTTTCTATTATTTAATTAATTTGGTAGATGGCTTAATTCAAAATAAATCCAAATAAATTTCAGAAATTCCCAAAAATTCAAAATACCATTTAAATGCAAGAAAAGCAAGAAATTGGGGTGTTACAAACCTCCCCCCTTAACGGAATCTCGACCCCGAGATTCAGGGCTGACTAAGGAATAGGTTTGGAAATTCCTTCTTCAGATCTTCTTCACGCTCCCAGGTTGCTTCGCTCTCGGAATGGTTACTCCACTGAACTCTGCAGAAGCGGGTCGATTTATTTCTCGTTTCTCGATCCATCGTGTCCAAGATCTTCACCGGGTACTCTTTATAGGTCAAATCCTCCTGCAGCTCGACCGACTCCAACGGCATCTGCTCTTCTGGCACTCGGAGACATTTCTTTAATTGTGACACATGGAACACATCGTGCACACCCGCTAGAGACTGCGGTAACTCTAGCTGATACGCTACTTCCCCTCTACGACCTAGGATCTTGAATGGGCCAACATATCTCGGCGCTAACTTCCCTTTGGTGTGGAACCTCTTAACTCCTTTGAGTGGGGTAACTCTGAGATACACAAAGTCTTGGGCTCAAAGCTCAAATCCTCAGGCGATTATCGGCAGTAACTCTTCTGTCTTGATTGTGCAATTTTCAACCTTTCCCGATCATGGCTATCTCGCTCTTGACTTCTCGAAGAATATCCGCCCAAACATATGGCGTTCGCGGTCTCATTCCAATTCAACGGCGTTCGAGCGGGGTCTTCCATATAGCGCTTGAATGGCGACATCTCGCAAACTTGCTCGGTAACTATTGTTGTAGTGAACTCGGCATATGGCAAACACTTATCCCACGAAGTTGTATAAGCCAATGCACATGCCCTCAACATGTCCTCCAATATCTGGTTAACTCTTTCCGTTTGCCCATCTGTCTGTGGGTGATATGCAGTACTGAAGTTCAGACGGGTCCCTAGGGCCTCATGCAACTTATCCCAAAATCTTGAGGTAAACTGAGTACCTCTGTCCGATACAATTTTCTTCGGAACTCCATGTAGACATACAATTCTTGACATATACAAATCCGCTAAGCGGTCCCGAGTCGTAGTCTTCATCGGTATGAAGTGGGTGACCTTTGTCAACCGGTCCACTATAACCCATATGGAGTCATACCTGTCGGGTCCTCGGTAAACCGTAATGAAGTCCATTCCGATTTCCTCCCATTTCCACTTAGGTATCTTCGATGGTCAGAGCAACCCTGTTGGCCTTTGATGCATTGCTTTGACTTTTGGCATATGTCACACAACATAACATGCTCTGCAACTTCACGCTTCATGCTTGGCCACCAAAATCTTTCCTTGGTCTTGATACATCTTAGCGCTTCCGGATGGATAGAGTACTTGAGTCATGAGCTTCCTCTAGAATCATTTGTTTAGCCTCCTTCTTGTGCGGTACGCAAATGCGATTCTTGATCCATAATGTACCTTGCTCATCCAGCTTGAAATCCCTCGCCTTGCCTTCCTCCATTTTAGACTTAATCCTCTGAATCTTGACATCGTCCTTCTGTCCTTCACGAATATGATCTTCCAGGGTAGGCTTCACTTCTAGAGCGGCTATAAATCCTTTAGGCACAACCTCCAGCTTCAGCTTCTGAAATTCCTTGCATAACTCAACCTGGTTTTCTCCCACCAACATGTTCACAGAGTGGCTCTTTCGGCTTAAAGCATCTGCCACCACATTGGCTTTCCCAGGGTGATAATGAATCCCCAGATTGTAATCCTTAATTAGTTCCAACCACCTCCTCTGCCTCATGTTCAGGTCCGATTGAGTAAATATATATTTAAGACTCTTATGGTCCGTGTACACCTCACATCTGTTCCCAATTAGATAGTGTCGCCATAACTTCAAGGCATGCACCACGGCTGCTAATTCCAGATCATGCGTCGGATAGTTCTCTTCATGCGGCCTCAACTGCCTTGATGCATATGCAACGACCTTTCTCAGCATTCGCATTAACACGCATCCTAGTCCTTGGCGCGATGCATCACAGTATATATCAAAGCTTTGGCTTAAATCCGGTAGAACTAACACTGGTGCCGTTGTCAAGCGTTTCTTCAACTCATGAAAACTTCGCTCACATTCCGGCGTCCACGCAAACTTCTTTTCCTTCTTCAATAGTTGCGTAAGAGGTATCGCAATCGTTGAGAATCCTTCAATAAATCGTTGAGAATCCTTCAATAAACCGGCCATTCCAAGGAAACTACGGACTTGAGTCACCGTCTTGGGTGGCTCCCAATGCAACACTGCTTCCACCTTACTTGGATCCACTGCGACTCCTTTGGCAGTCACCACATGTCCAAGAAATTCCACCTTGTTCTTCCAGAAATCACACTTGCTAAACTTAGCGAAAAGTTGCTGCTCTCTTAACTTTTCCAGAACTAGCTTCAGATGTTCAGCATGCTCTTCTCTCGTCTTGGAGTAGACTAGAATGTCATCTATGAACACAACAACGAACTTGTCCAGGTATTCCATGAAAACCTTGTTCATCATGTTCATGAAATATGCAGGTGCATTTGTCAAACCAAAAGACATAACTGTAAACTCGTAGTGCCCATATCTTGACGAAAATGCGGTCTTCGGCACATCCTCCGATCTAATCTTCAGCTGGTGATATCCTGATCGTAGGTCGATCTTGGAGAAAACTCCAGCTCCTCTCAACTGATCAAATAGGTCATCGATCCTGGGTAATGGGTACTTATTCTTTATAGTGACTTCATTCAAAGCTCGGTAATCCACACACATCCGATAACTCCGTCCTTCTTCTTGACAAAGCGTAACCGTGCTCCCTATGGTGACGAACTTGGTCCGATAAATCCCTTATCCATTAACTCCTCAATCGCTTCTTCATTTCCACCACTCATCGGTTGACATCCGATAAAGTCTCTTAGCTATCGGGCCGTTCTGATTAACTCGACACAAACTCTATGTCCTCGTCGGTGGCATCCTGTAAATCCTCCGAAATACATCCGGTATTCTCGACAACCGATACATCTTCTATGCTAATGGCCTTCACACTATTGACCATCAACTGTCCATCCCGAACGGCGCTTGCTCAAACTCTATTTTTCTCCCATAAGGACTCTCGATGATATGACTCTTCGTCCACGGTCTAATACCACTTTGTGTTTAGACAACCACTCCATTCCCAAAATAACATCTAGGGTCTGGGTATCTAACACCACTAAGTTTGCTAGGAACTCTGTTCCATCTATAAGCAATTTTACCCTAGAACATCCTACATCAAATCGGAGTTCGATCCCGGGATTGTACTAGCAATACATGCCTAAGGTTCACCATTTTCAAACCATTGTTCACAGCAAAAATCCGAGATATGAACGAATGTGAAGCTCCAGAATCAAATAAAACTGTTGCAGGTACTGAGTTGACAAGTAACTTACCCAGTACGACGTCCGATGTATTCTCGCATTGCATCTCGTGACATGATTGACTCGCCTCTTACCACGATGCGTGTGGCGCTCCAGATTGTGTAGCTCCACGGCTTGCTCTGCGCAGTGTCTTTGTTGGAGTAGTTCCAAGATTGAAGCGGCTGGTGTCACTCCTCCCTTCTTAGGACAATAGTTGGCAAAGTGCCCTGGCTCGTTCTTGACGAAACAACGCCTCATGACCATCGGCGGCTTCTCATGGCAAGCGTTCCCAACTGATGTTGGTGTCTGAAAATTTTGTCCGGCAGGTCTCGGTACTGGTGGCGGCGGCGTCACCACATTCCTTGGCAGAAATCTGAAGAAGCTGGTTTGGTGCAACCTCAAACGCCGCGCCCCTGGCGTGCTCCTCATGCCAGCCATCCTGCGCTTCGGTTGTCCTCCGGCTCCTTGCGCTTGTCCTCCAATATCAACGCCTTGTTCACTAGCTCAAAGTCCGGAAAGGTGTGGGTTATGAGTCCCACCGCAACCACAATTCAATCCTTTCATGAAGCGGACTGCTGGTTTTGTCCGTTGTTACGTCCTCAAAAGTGGCGTGCCACCGCGTGAACTTATTCAGATATTCGGACACTGGCTGATTGCCCTGCTTCAGTGCCCTGAACTCCTCCTTTTTCAACTCCATTATGCCTTCGGGCACATGATACTGCCGGAAAGCAATCGTGAACTCCTCCCAGCTGATGTCCTGTGGGTGCTCATGAGCAGCGCAGTAGTTTTCCCACCATTCAGCGGCAGTTCCTTCAAGCTGATGAGAGGCATAAAGTACCCTCTCATTTCCTTCACACTGGGTGATGTGCAACTTTCTCTCTATCGTCCTCAGCCAATCATCTGCCTCCAATGGATTGGCATTTCCAGAAAATGTAGGCGGCCGAGTCCTCATGAATTCGACACCTCGAGTGTGGCCTCGCCTTTGGGTTGACTGGTTAGCTTGGGCGGCGAGCGGCTTAGGCGGTGACTGCTGCATCTGCATCATGGCATGCATTAATCGAAGTCTGCAGCAAGAAAGGCTCCAAGGTTCTGTGATATCAATCTGGCGGTCTTGGTTGGGGTCCTTGTCCTTCACCATCGATGTTTCGGTGAAGCGTGAACTACTCCCATTTCTCCCTCGGTTTCCACGAGTGTTCACCATCTGTCGATTGCTCCATGGTTTAGAGACGAGAGGGAAATAAGAGTAGACAAGTAATGGAATACTTATGCGGGGTCAAAGGTGAAGTAGCAAAATCCAACTTTATTACTTTATTACTTTATTAATACCGAGGTATGGTTGCTCACAATGCCTATGGGCCATGCAACACACACCCATCACTCACAAGCATGAAAGAAGCAAATCAAACTAATATTCTGGAGTCAAACGCCTCTAAGGGTGACTCTTATTCCAAGACGCGACTCAACGCAGGAGTCTCAACTGCTAATCCTAATGCTCACTCCTCGAGCCAACCCCCACCGGAACTTCCGGGTGGATACACCGGCGGGTGTGCTGGTGCTGGTACAAACCTATCCCAACGATCCGCAGCTGGATGCGCCTCCTGCTCCTCCTGCGCGGGCTCAACCTCCACTGGCTCCGGCTTGACCTCCACCGGCTCTGGCTTAACCTCCACCGGCTCTGCTCTGGCTGCGGCTCCTGCTGTGGCTCCTCCGGGTCTGGGTCGTGTAGCTCAAAGAGCTCGCTCCGCTCGTCCATACAGCGATGTCTCCAACTCCCCAATCCTCTGAATAGAGTGGGCCAAGTACTCACAAGTCTGCAACAGATGAGCCCTCACCTGCGTGAATGCGTCACGAGACCTCTGCAGCTCCTGAACCGTCTCGTCGATAGCATCCTCTTGAGCGATGACATATCTGGCCAGGTGGGTGATCGTGGCATCCTCCTCCTCTATGGGCTCTTGGTTGTAGCGAGTGTCTCTGCGTGGGTGATGACGTAAACATCAGCCATCTAATTCCACAGGGTAGGTGCGAGCAATCTGTCTCATCGCCAGACGCGATGTCTCCTGAATCCCAGCATCAAATGACGACCTCTGGCGTTGATGCGGATGGGACGACTTCGCCCTATCCCGAGCGTAAGCGTGATGGTGACATCGAGCAATATCCGATCTTGCACGCACTACAAGAGTCCCCGGTAGATCGGCTGTCAGAACCTCCAAGTAGTCAGATCATACGCCAAAGCTCAAGGCGTATCTCCAAAGGCGCCACCAAAAGAGTGGATCATCCTCATCTGCCAAAGGACACTCACGTGAAACTCAAATAGTTTAAAACAAAGCGTAAACGTGATAAATTCAGCAGGGGGTATGAAAAGGAGAGAAGGGGTAAGTCGAGATTGCATTATCATCTTGGCGCATTTTAACTTTTTAGAAAATAATTTTATCCTCACTACGACCATTCTAACTAAGGGCCGATCCTACGATCAAGATGGCTCGATACCACCTCTGTCGGGACCCAATATGCAAATCCGGACCCTCTAGGTATTCAGACTAGTCCAGATCACGCTTAGTGCACACATCCTCAACATCGGTACATATCACACCATAACCAAATAAATAATGAAGTACTTTAATTAAATACTCAAACTAGTTGGTAGACCTTATGGTCGAAGTTACAAAGATACGCCTCATGCAGGCTTAAGACTTATTAAAATATTCAAACGCAATGAAATAAAATAAACTCGTGGCGCCAACCAATGTGCCACAGTAACCGATCGGGCTCGCTCCTTAGCTCGTCGGCTCCTCGATACTCCTCGTCTGGCGGGGTTGCTTCTTCTTCAAGCGAAGTTGTGTTGTTGTGGGGTGAGTACTTTGAGCACTCGACAAGTTATGCCTGAAATGCAATGCTAATATGCTACATGCATGGCTTAGTACAAAGGATAGGTCAGGTTCATGCGCAATCTGACATTTCAAATAAATGATAATAGATTGCAAAGCAAGAAAAGCAAGAGTAGGAATAGTAGCTTTCACAAACATTTCAACAGTAAAGCATTTTCTTGTCCTAAGTCCAATTCATCATTACCAACCCAAGCATTTTCCATCAACAAGTCATTTTCATGAAAATCTAACCCTTGATCAGAATCACCGAAGCGATGCTCAATACCGTGAAACACGGCTATTGAATAGGTTGTACACTCTGCAGAGGTTATACACTTTACCCACAAGATACAGTCAAATACCACCAAGGCAAGTAACCGTAACAAAGCCTTTCCAAAGTTCCATCTAAACCCAGTACTGCCTGCTAAGGTTTCAACACTGGAGGGACTGGTTACCACACCCAGGGCCCCCCTCTTGCGCCATATGAGTTCTCACCCGCTCCTCCGGCCCCACACCACCACGACAGATTACCAAAGAATAGATTTCCCGGTTTACTCAGCTAGGTCCGTCCCATTCACGGAGCTTGTGGTTGTATGAAAGACTCATTCAAATGCTCGCAAGGTTAAGTCCTTAGTTGACCGAGGCAAGACTAACCAAGAATGACCTTAAATATCTAAAACCACTAAAAACCAAATACGACCGCCCAGTTGCCACTCTTGGCCCACCAGAAACAATCTTGCCACATGCCTCAGTCTAAATCATTTTCCCACCCCGGTTCTTTACCATTGCACCACGTGCCATCATCAACTCAATAACACATGTCTCATTCACAAAATACGTTCCATATCTCATTAAGTCAATATTAACTTTGGTAATCCAAAATCATGAAGTTTCCACGTGGCAGGGCTAAGCATACTACTTACGGTCTACTCAACCCAGGTTGGCCAATAATTAATGTCCAACTATTAATCCACAACCTAGGGTGACAAATGATTCATGGCCTACAATTATATACGACAAGGTGGCATACAGCAACTAGGCATTTAACTAATTCCAAAATTCATTCAAACCAATTTTTACTAAATTAGCATGCAATAAATTAAATCGAAATAATTTTTTCTATGATAGGTTCAACATGATCAAACACAACTTGCCTTCAAAAAGTACTGATTCTGGTTCCTGAGCTTGCTCCTGGGTCAGAACCTCTCCCTCGAAACCGTCGGGCACTTCAACGTCTACGCGTAACGCAAATAAACAACAATAAATAAATAATACCAAGAGCAACTCAAGTCAAAAATTCAATTAAAATTCACTAACAGAAAGAGCTTGATTTTACAAATTTATAGAAATTGGAATCACTCAAATCGGAGTTAAAAGCATAAAAGTTATAAGCGTTTGAAGTTTCAAAATACATTTTAAATCAATATTCCGAATTAAATTAATATTTTCTTTTTCGGGAAAAATAATTATTAAGTCATCTGTGACACGGTCGCCACCACGAACGACACGCGCCTTGCTGACATCTGCTCGACCGCTCCGTCTTGCCGACGCCAAGCGTCATCGTGGCGTCTGCGACGACGGTCAACTCAGCGACAGTGGGACCCACCGTGACGTCACCGACGTCCACTGACCGGTGCGGTGACATGCGGGCCCGTCTTCATCGATGACATTACGTGACGGTGCACGGCGGTGCGATCCGAGCCGTTGGATCTAGATCTAACGGATGAGGTTGAAGATGAGGTTTATCGTTTGCGGGCGGCGTGGCGAATCTAGATCATTGATGCGCGATCAAGCGGTCGACGGAGTTTCGGGCTCGGTGGAAGCGGTCGGCGGCGCCGCTTCACCGGAGCTGGGAAGACGACGATGCCCATGGCGCTCGGCGTTCCTTCGGCGTGAAGAAGTAACGCTCCCACGCCGCGCGACGAGTGAGTTCGAGGGTGGCACGGCGGCGGAGGGTGACCGTGGCGGCAAAACGACGCGAGGAAGTGTGGCGGATGGTCGAAGACTTCGGCGAGCTCGGCGGCGAGGGCGGCGTCTCGGCGGCGTCGCGGTGTCTGGCAGGTGCGGTCGCGAGTGAGGATCACGACACGGTGGCGGCGCTTAAATAGTGCCCTCGACGTCCGTGAAACGTCTGAAACCGAGGCCTACACGGCGGCGGCGGCGAATCCCGCGACTTCGGACGAAATGACGTGGCGTGGACCGCCGGATGGTGATCGGACGCTGCGGCGCTTAGGGTTTTCGAGTTGGGCCATACAAGTGTTCGCCCAACACTGTTCATCCGTTTTTTTAATTCTTTTCCGATTAAAAATAATTCCCGAAAATCAAATAATTCATTTAGGGCATTAAAAATACCAGAAAAATTATGGAAAAATTCTCAAAAATATTTTAAGACATTTGTGACTCAAATAAAATATTTTCAGCAAAATTTTATTTTAACTTTTCTATTATTTAATTAATTTGGTAGATGGCTTAATTCAAAATAAATCCAAATAAATTCCAGAAATTCCCAAAAATTCAAAATACCATTTAAATGCAAGAAAAGCAAAAAATTGGGGTGTTACAAAGTGCCCACCTCTAACTGCAATAGTATGTATATAACTTGCCTCTCACAAACATTGCATCTTTTGGCCAGCTGACTCTACTTGCATGCTGTCATTCTAAGGCGCGTAGTAAGAGGCATACTCGTGTGCATGTCGTGTGTGTCTTTCTCGTAGGCGAAAAAAAACTCTAATGATGCTGTCCTATCACACATGCTACTGTGACTGTCACTACTAATTAATCAATGATCATCTTGCAAGGACCCGCCGTAAAGAACGAAAAGTCTCCATGTGTCTATAGTACTAATCCCATTAACAGTAGTTAGTACACATATGTTATAACATTGGCATCACATCTATACACGGATTGTATTACATTATTAAAAGTTTAACTATACAGAGTTCATACATACTGTAATACAGCAGCGAAAATAATAAAAAAGAACCAAAGCCTTGTGGTTAGCCTTTCCAAACCCACAGGCAACTGACAAAGTTAACCCTAGAAAAGATTATTATCGAAATCCTCGTATCCTGCATAGAATTATGAATCATTGGGAATCTCACATTCTTTATCTTCTAAATCAATAATTTAAGCAAATTTGAGTACTTGTGTACTAAAAAAGACTTGTAGTATATCACAAATGCAAATATAAATAAAATACAGGTTATGTCAATTTATAGGCTTCTACAATTATTTTGCATCGGTAGAAATGAATCATAAGCATATGATAGATTACAAACAGAATTTGTAAAGGCCAGCATAAGTAATATTAAAGTATTGACAGAGTAATAGATTTCGCAATACAGTCTAACCAACTGTTTTGAGCCACTTTAATGTCGACCCTCGACATGAAATAAAGGTTTCCAACTAAACCAGTTTTAGAAAATACCAAAGTTATAACTATGTGATGACTTTACCAAGTGCCTATGACCACAGGCTTGGCTTTTCAAAAAGGTTTATACTCTGTAGAGGTATACAGCTTTACCTACAAAAAATGATCAACCCCTTTTGCCAGGTTAATAACACACTTTCTTAGATGTGTCGGTAAGGAGATCACAACATAAGTGTTACATTACCTAGACATGACTTTACACTAGTCCGGTAACGACAAACCTTTACTATGGTAATAGAAACACACACCTAAGACATAATAGTCTAACCCTGTCATTAACACAACTACTCAGGCAGTCCATCTTTGCCTTGAACGTTTCTCCCCGTATCAAAGCGTACACCATTGTATTGATATGTACTTACCCATACTTTAGTGTGGAAGCCCCTACAAACAAACCTAACCGGAGAGCCCGTTCTACTTTAGCCTTTCAATGTGCAAAGTTATATCTAAGTAACTTATTAGGTTAAGACCGTCCCATACCAGCACTTATAGTTGTATTTATTTCTTGGCCTGAAAACAGTACAATAGTTCAGTCCTTAATCCAACCCAGCGATAATCTCTCCTTACACTATGTGCAGGCCATATGCACGACTGGCTATTGCCAATAATTTCCTGCGTAAAATCATAGTTTTATTTCCATTTTAACCAAAATATCAGCAACCTTAAATGCCATATCCAAAATTTTTAATCATATCCAACCTTTTTAAATTATAAAGAAAAATAAGGTTCTTTACTAAGCATGGCTAAGCATGATTACTAAGCATCATATATACCCATATTGACATCATGTATTGTCTACCTTATTCTAAGATTGTCAAGGTTTTCAATCCAATATTTAGTAAGGAAGTTCCATAAGTTATTTGTATAACTAGTAGTATCCAAATATAGCAATTTCTTAGGAAAGTACACGCATGCATAATAGTTTAACAAAAGTAACATAAAGTAATTGAAATAATAGGTTCAATATGGTTAAGGGGGTGCTTGCCTTATTGATTTTCGTCGAGCTCAAGATTAGGGTCGTTGGCGATGGGATCAACGACGTCGGATTCTACACGTCGTGGAACATAGTATATAACAAACTTTAATAAGGATAAAAATAAAATAGATAGAAAATCAAATAAAAACTTGTTATAGAAAACAGGTGTGGTTTAGGGTTAGGGTTTTATGATTTCATGCACTCGCCTTTTAGTCTGTCATTTATTATTATACATTACTACTAGTTTTAGGTTAAGCAATGATACAACTTCTTGTTTTATATAGATTACTTTTCCTTATTTTATGAATTCAAGATGATAAAATTATATATTTTCATATTTATAATTTTGAATTCAAGTGGCTAAAATTATTTGGATTAATATTAAGTTATTAAACTACCACATGTATGGTATAACATGTGTGTACCCAATAGTTACATCCTAAGAATTTTTGCATATTTGGGTAGATTACTAACTAAATGGCATATAGAAATTGATTACACTTGATTTGGAGCTCTTTTGCATAAGTATTTAAACATTTAGCATATTAAAACTAACCTTTATTAGAAAAAGGTCCAAAACCAGTTGAAAATCAAATATTTTTTTATACTTGAGTTTTTAATCCTAAGGATTCCAACAAAACTATTTTTATTCAATTTTGAGTTCATCTGCAAAAAAAAAACCCTGCGTATGTCCTATTTTAAACCTTTGATTTAAATTTGAGTTTCAAAATTACACATTGTTCATTTTCAAAATATTTTTGCATATTATGAAACTAAAATATTTTATATGAATTTATAAATTTATTTTACTTCATTTAGAGTTGAAATGCAAAAGTTATTGCAGTTTGTATTTAGTCGGTTTTGATAAAAATGAAATAAAATCGGGTCACGCTTTCACTGCATCGAAAACGCCTTCCCGTTTTGGCATGCACACATGATTCAAAACATGTGCCTCACTGACAAGCCGAGCCCACTAGTCAGCGTCGGCACGAGCGCACGTGTCGACCGGGCTCGCTTGCCAGCGTGCTTGCGCGAGTGAACAGAGACGCCGACAAAGCGGTCCCGAGCGTTAGGGCCTGTTTGGTAGAGCTCCCTCTAATTATGATTCTCTGTTAGAAGTGATTCTCCGAGAGAAGTGATTCTGTCGTTGAAAGTGATTCTCTAACAAATCCATAGGATAAATTCTATGGAGAAATTGACTCTTTGTTGAGAGTGAATCAGGAGAAGCAGCTTTTTTCATTAGCCAGCGAGCCGACTCGACGCAAGGGACTGACAAAGTCGGCCCACATGCCAGTAGCGCAGAGACAGGGGAAGTTCTGCCCGAGCTCGCCGGCAACAAGCTGGTGCCGGAAACAGTGAATGGGTGGCATGGTGAGCATCAGCGTGGCACTGTGGTCCTAGGGGAGTGGTTTTTGTGGATCGGGGTTGACCGGAAGTAAGTCTCCACCGTGAGCCGAGCGGCGGACGCCATGACCGAGCAGTGAGATAAGAAATGATTTAATTTTGAGCTCAATCAACCTCAGTTCAAGCATATAAGGGCTACTGCGATTCCATTTTACTCTTTACCTGCGACAGGGGTTGGCCGAGTGGAGCTGGCACCGTGCGCCGGAGGCAAGGAAGAAAGGCTCTGGAATGGTGCCCCTTTAGCTGGTGAACACTGAAATAAATGGAGGAAAAATGTTCACCGGATGATCATGGCATGAATATGTAGAAGAATTCGAAGCTCAATTGATTCCTGACCTTGTTTGCGTTGCTCGGTGGCCAGATTGGTAACAAGGAGCTTTGGGCGATGTTCTGGGCAAGGATGGCGGTGAGGGAGTATTGATGTGTCCCAATGCCTAAAGAAAGAGCTCATGCCGCTTGTTAAATAGGCAGTGAAGAGGTTCGGCCACAGGGCTTAAACGCGGGAGCGATTACGGCGGCCGGTCAAGCTTTCGCGCGAAGTTTCGGCCAGCAAGGTATGGCGCGGGACTCCCAAGGTTGAACGTGGCAGCAGGGAGACGGTGGCGACACGACGTGGTCCGTAATTGCGACGCGATCGATCGAAGTACAGTGAGGTGGTGATTCGGCTGGCTTCAGCGCAGGGAAGAAGAAGGCTGAGGAGGAGTGCCTAACGTGCGGGACCGGGCCCAGTTGGCAGAGACCGGAAGAGAGGCAGCTCGATTCCCCCTGGCTGATGGGTCCCAAATACTGGACGGGCCCACATGTAAGTGAAAGGCAAGAAGAGACAGAAAAGAAAGGCCTCTGGCCAGCGCCTATTAGGCATTCAATTGGCCATCAGATCGAGATAAAAAATTTTGAAACTTTTTGAATGAGGTTAAGGGATAAGGGTCATTATCTAGTAAAATTTCTGAATTAAAATATTTTACGAAAAAATTCTATTAATTTTGACAAAGCCATTTGTCCATTTCCCCCTTTTCTGCTCTTATTTTATTTGAAGTTGAAAATGAGGTTAAGAGTTTTTGAAAATATTTTAGAGTGTTTTGTATGGTCTAAGAATTCTTGTGTAAACATTTCAGACTGAGATCTTGCTTACTTGTTTTATAAAATTCTGACATTGTATACTTCATATTTTCTTATTCTTTGTTTTTCAATTTTAAAAGGCATTAAATGTGATTATTAATTTTTTATATTTTGATCAGAGGTTAATACTATCTGAGAAAGACATGGTAAAATTTTCAGCCAAAGATAAGCCTCGAAGATTTTTTACATAAATATGACAATTCACTGTTTTCTAGTCGAAACATGTCATTTCTCATTTCATTTCATTATCTAATGCATTTAAATTCTTTTAACTGCTGAAAAGAAGTGCTAGAGGCTTCTCAAAATTTAATAAATTTTTTTAGATTTTTGCTGGCATTTTATTTTTATCTTTGTACTTTTCATTTTTATCCTTTTACCAATTCTATTAAATGATTTTTTAAAGCCAAAAATCCAAGAAAATCAATAAATCCAGATAGATTCAGCAATAAAGCATATTAAAATTTTAAAATTTCTGTTCTTATTGTATTTATATTTTTGGGATGTTACACATCTCCTGTTTATCCTATGTTTCTGCTGCCACTCGATCGTTGTGCAGTCTTGCAGCTGTAGCCTGTAGGCGATCGATCGATCTACGACGTCTCGTCTGTTCTGTCCTATCATTTCCAGCATATATAGCATCAAGGCTTTCTAGTCTACTGATCTGGATTCCTCCTGCAGGTTATGAACATGTGATGCTCGAGCTAAGCTAGCTGCTACGGCTGTCCTGATCCTTTATTAGATTTGTCAGTCGTGTAGGCTCACTGAGCAGTGGCGTAGCTAGAATTTTAGATAAGATTGGTCTAATTAAGAAAGAAAATACAACCGCATCAGCATAAAATGCCCTGCGGTCTGTCGTGATCTAAAATCCAAATTCAACTTTCTGCCGCACTAGCACAAGGCACGATCCAAATCCAATTGCCTGATGCACAAGCACATGTGCAGAGACGCTGCTCAACAACGAAGAACGATTGAAGTATTGAATGAACCAGTAATGAGTTTGTGACGTTCTGTCTTCCTGTTGACTGCGTGTATGTAGGCTAAAAAATATACGATAAGCTGAAGCATTGTTTGTGTTGCGCACAATTATACTAACTACTAGCTACGCCCTGTCAGTGACTGTAAATCGTTGTATATGTCGGTTGACGGCTCCACTACTGAATAACCTTACTATTGAGAACATGTATGTGCACAGTGTCCAGGACATGCTAATCTATCTAGGTAGCCTTTTCTTTTCTAGACCAATATGACAATTAACATGACAAGTACGCTAAGCCTAACTAGTGCAAGTTTCAAGTTTGTAGTCTAGCTAGCTAGGGTTCATTCAGAAAGATACGGGCTGTGTTATTGTTGTTGATGTTGTTGTGTGTTTGTTAGTAGGATGGTAGTGGTGGCCTGTGGAATCTGGATAGAATAGATTGCCTCCTGTTGTGCAGCCTGGACAAAGCTTCCTTTTAGGACCATCAAATGCAAGGAGATCGACGTCATGCAATGCATGCGTGCAAGAGTCTTTTGAAGGAGGATTTTGTACTTTTGTTCCAACCAGGGTTTTGGTTACCTACTGGTAACCGGTGACCGGAAAATTTTTTGGATATTTTTTTAATTAAAAGAAAAATTGGCCAAGATTTCCAAGCCATCCTGATATTTTCCAAGATTTTACTAAGATCTCGACCAGTAACCAAATTTGAATTGAAAATTTGTTTAAGAATCTCGGACGACATTTTACCTTCGGTATTTTGTCTCTAATGCTAATCAAAACCCTGCAGGTTCCAACAACCGACGGACTGCATGCATATATGCACGCTTGATTGCTTGTTGTACTGTAGGGCCTAATCACTGTTGGCATTGTGCGTGGTCCCTGAGGAGCATCTTGTATTTATAAGCCAACTGGGCTGCCCTGACCCATGAGGGCGATCCAGCCCAGCCGACTGAAACTAAGGGTGTCTTTGTATAGTTGCAGCTCAATATTCCTAGCTCTACCAGATCTCGTGAGCTAGAATGTAATCTGGCTCAGCCTTCACCAAAATCTGTGGAGTTGGTGGAGCAGGGTATTTCTAACTCTAGAAATTGGTGGAGCTGGAGCTGTGGGTACATTAAGAGTGTTTAGATAGATCATCTTGTTTACATTTTAGACTAAAAATATAAACTTAATTCACTTTATTTTTGCCTATAAGTTTCAGCTCTGAGCTGGAGTTGGGATTTGGAGCTCTCCAAACAGGCACTACAGAAAACGTAATTTTATCGTCGGCCAAAAAGTATTTTCGCTTAACACTTTAAGCGACGATATTGAACATCTTGTTTTAAATGGGTCTAGGTCAAACCGACGAAAAAGTATTATTTTAAATGCGGCTAAAGAGAGTAGAGCGAAAATATAGTTATTTCCGTCGACCCTGACTAGATAAGTAAACGAAAAAACACGGATTTCAGATCCGACCATGGCGGCGGTGATTTGAACTATTTTAAATAAACTTATGTGACCAATTTAACAATAATCACCATTCATATTTTGCCACGTGTTCAGACTATTATTTTCATCGACACTTGGCCGAGCGAAAACAAATTTACATGCCACGTGGACTTATTATCGTCGGCTTTCTTTGGCCGATTTAAAAATAAGCGAATAAGTCCCGTGATCGAGCCTTCGCGAATCGTTTCCTGCGCGCTCCACACGGTCATCACGCGCCTTGCCCTCGCGTTACGCCGTTACCGCCGCGCGCCCTCGCAAGCGTTGCGCGCGCCAAAGACCCTCGCGCAAGCGCCGCCGCTGCGTTACGCCGCAGCAGCGGCCGCAGCGCCCTCGCGCCCTACAGCGCGCCTTGCTGCTTGACCGCCGCCTCCCGCGCCACGGACTCGACGCGGCAAGCAAGCGGCGGCTCCTCCTGCCATACGCCCGCGCCACCGCCGCGTCCCCACGCCGCCGCCAGCCGTGAACCAGCGCCTACCACCGCCCTTCGCGCGCCGCGCCAAACAAGGTGAGTTTTTTAATTTGGCGAGTAGTTAATTAGATGATTGGTTGATTAATTCTTAATTATGTTGGGCTATTTTCGTCGGCCAAGCAGCGAGCCGACGAAAATCCATATTTTATTTTGTTTAGACCATGATTAGTTGGGGGTTAAAGTCGGTAGAACATGATTTAATTAGATGATTGCTTTATTAATTCTTGATTAAGTAGGGCTATTTTAAATCGGTCTAGCAAATGAGCCGATTTAAAATTCATATTTTATTTTGTTTGGGCCATGATTAGTTGAGGGTTAGAGTCGGTAGAACATGATTTAATTAAGTAGAATCGATTTTGTCGGACCAAGCCTAAGCGTCACCCGCTCGAACGACGCTGCGTCTCACATTTACTTGTGAGGTGTACCGTTAGGAATTGTCGATTTAATTTGGACGACCTAGGAATGGGCGCTAGAGCATATGTCGGATTATAGCGAGCCCATGATCGAAGCGGAATCTCGGCGGCATGATCCGATTGTTCTCCGATGCACCAAGGCTGGCGTGCATTCGGAGAACAATGGTTATGCTCTTGCGAAATTCGTCGAACGTAAGGCTCGGCATAAATCCGTCTCTGGCGCCCATTCTTGGGTGGGTTTAGGACCTATCTTTCCCAAGAGAGCCCTTGTTACTTAACTAAGCTAGCTGTGGTTGATATCGGTGCATGTGTTTAGATTCGAGAATGGGTGATGATCGAAGGTGGATGTATGATGGTTGGAGTAAGATAGGGCGCTCAAGAGAATGGGCCGTCGTCGCCTGAGCGCTTCGTGGACCATGCATTCACGAGGGCTCTTCTGGTGGTGTCGCAAGTGCCCGTGTAGCAAGTGCATAACTATTCTTACCACGTGAAGTCGGATGTAGAGCGGCATCTGTGCAAGTTTGGTTTCATGCCCGACTATTTGATATGGTGCGAACATGGTGAGGCGAGCCCATTGTTGAGTCGGACCATGAGGATGAAGAGCGAGGATGGATGAGATGCTCAATGATATTGGTAGGGAGTTTGAGGTTAATTCGGAAGAGGAGCACGGGCGGAGGTGCAAAGATTTTATAGGCTCCTTTCGGCCTCGGAAGAAATTGCATGAGTTCACTAAGGTGACCGTCCTCTGAGGCGGTGACACGGCTCATGTCAATGAAGTCAAGTACAACTTTTCAAACAAGTGCTACAACGATATGGTCCAACTAATTAGTGATATCCTTGGCACGAACCATAAGATGCTTGAAGGACATGTACCATCCAAGAAGATGTTGTCGGCCTTGGGATGAAATATGAGAAGATTGATGTTTGCGAGGATAATTGCATGTTGTTTTGGAAGGAACATGCCAGCGACACTCGTTGTAGGTATGCTGCAACAAGTCTAGATATGTCGAGGTGGTAAATGATGAGGGATAACGGTGACGACAAAAGTCGCGATGAAGCGACTCGATACATGCCAATCACGGATAGGATTAAGCGTCTGTACTTATCTAAAAAACGGCTAGGCATATGAGGTGGCATAAAGAAGGTGTCCGTGAGATCGATGGCGTGATGATGCATCCAAGCCAGATGGCGGCGTGGAAGGCATTGGACCGCTCGACCTGAATTTGCAAGTGACCCTAGGAGTGTTCGCATTGGGTTGGCGACAGATGGGTTCACACCTTTTAGTACAAGTGCTACCCCGTATTCTTGTTGGCCGGTTTTCATCTTGCCGTACAACCTACCACCTGCGTTGTGTTTGAAGGAGGAGTACATATATCTAGCACTTGTGATTCCGGGTCCTGATCATCCAGGGAAGCACCTCAATATGTTCATGCGGCCGTTAATGGAAGAGTTGAAAGAGTTATGGAGAGGGGTAGAGGCATATGACAGCTACGGTAAAGTAAACTTTACCTTGCGTGTCGCATACCTGTGGTCGGTCCACGATCTACCTGCGTATGGCATATGGTCCGGTTGGAGTGTTCATGGTCGGCTTTGTTGTCCCATTTGTATGTATGACTCAGATGCATTCCGGGTGCCGCATGGTGGAAAATTCTGTTTCTTTGATTGCCATCGGCGATTCCTACCATCGAATCACCCTTTCAAAGCGGATGTCAATGCATTCGAAAAGAACACCATTTGTTACAAAGGGCCCGCCGTCGTTTGACCGGTGGAGAGATAGTACTGGCATAGGCAAACAGTAAAAAACGATGGAGGGTTGAAGGTTTCAAAGTGGAGCACAACCGGACTCATATCACAGGCAATTTGGGAGCTCCCTTATTGTGCGGCATTGATTCTGCCGCACAATATAGATGTGATGCACCAAGAGCGTAATGTCGCGAAAGCATCGTAAGCATGTGCTTTGATTTCAAAGACAAAACAAAAGACAATGTGAAGGCACGAAGAGACTTAGCGAGATTTGTGATCGGCCGTGCTCGAGATCGTACAAGATCTGAAGGGCTAATTGCCGAGCCACGAGCTCCGTCTTGTGTGAAACCTCAAGAGAAAAGCAGATATTCCTGGTTGAAAACCCTTAAATTCCCAGATCGCTATGCAGCTAACATAAAGCGTCGCGATGAATGTCAAGACTGGAAGCTAAATGGGCTTAAGAGCCATGATTACCACATCATAATGGAAAGACTACTCCTGTAATGTTTAAGTGGCTACTTGAAGGATGAGTTGTGGAGAATGTTTGCGGAGCTTAGTTACTTCTATAGGCGGTTATGTGCTAAGAAATCTCGAAGAAGATGATCACGAAAGTTCGAGAGAAATACCGGTACTTGTATGTAAAATGGAGCAGTATTCCCACCGGTTTTATGAGCGTGATGCAACATCTGTTGGTGCATTTGCCTGGGAAGCGGAGGTTGGAGGACTGTGCAATTCGGTGGATGTATTGCGAGGAAAGAGAATTGAAAAAGCTCAGAACAACCGTCGCAACAAGGCGAGTTGAAGGGTGCATCGAGGCGTATGCTCTAAAAGAGATATCGTACTTCTCAAGCACGATTTCGCTTTATGAGCACAATGTTAATGCTCCTACAGCGCGTATCATATCGCAGAAGAAGCACCCCGAGTAACCTTCAAATTTTTTCGATTGGAAGGGTAAATCTGTCTGGCGCTTCTACTCCACATGAGGTGTCACCAACAGTAGTGGAACTTCGGCTTTGCTTTATATGTACTCCAACATGGATGAAATGGAAAAATATTTGAGTAAGTAACGATTAAGTATTTTGTATTGAATTGTGTAATCTGAACCTATTCTCATTTGGTGGGTCCACGCAGCAGATTGTTTGATCAACAACATTGAAATCGCCGCCAACCTACTAGTAAGGCTTGGATAAGCTACGGCGAGGTTAAACAACGGCTCTAGTTTAGTTGGTGGTTCAAAGCATGTAATTTTATCCTCCTCCCAATTTTCTAACCCTAAACTTCAAATTATTTCCGTTGCACCTAGTAAGGATGTCTTAATCTATGCGATGCATGCTCGATGCCGGCGTCCATGATGACTGCTGCAGCTATCACACGGTGCCGTTCTGCAAGGAACTTGATCGTTCACGATGTTAATGGGTTTCGTTTCCGAACAGCAACATTGGAAGCGAGACGTCCACTTGCGGCCACTGTGAACAGCGGAGTGGTAACTAAGGCGTGCGATGCAAGTGGACACGTAATTAACTACTATGGTGTTCTTCAAAACATAATTGAGTACAAGTTTGGGGGGCCTAAAGAACTGAGAGTAGTTTTCTTTGAATGTGATTGGTTTGATCCTAACAATGGCACACGTGTCGACGAATTTGGCATGACAGAGGTCAAGCACCAGTCAAGGCTTCAAGGCCACGACAATTTCGTGCTTGCTCACCAGGTTGAGCAAGTGTACTACCTGAACTATCCTCATCCTAGCTTGCATGCTTGGTGGGTAGCATATAAAGTTAACCCGTGAGCGGTTATATCCTCCACAGGGATCTTGACTACATCGGCAAATTACAATGGACAATGAGGAAACGGATGTCTACCAGGAAGAAGGTCTGCCAAGATCTTTTCGGGTTGCTCATGGGGATGACCTTCGTCAGGTAGCCATCGATGCCATAGACCTAATAGTTGAGCCTCGTCCATCAAAGAAACGACATCGGGATTCTGTGAAAACACATCTTTCTAGACAACGAGTCACCAATGAACCTCGAGACTGATGAGTTTTGATAAGTACATATCCTCTTATTGTTGTAATACTACTTTGATTATATTTCTTACTACTTCCACATTGTTTCTATAATTTGTTATAAATGTGCAATCTTTTGCGATGTTGAACACGCCAAGGATAAGATTGTTGGTAAGCTCACTAGATCTACCTCCGAGGAGTGGGGTAAGGAGAAGAGTCGGGGTCCAAAGGGCGAGGAGTCTCGAGAGTCAGGCAGCCTCTTCAAGGGGCCTGTCCAGAGCAGTGCAGAGGCAGCAAGCGGCTCTAGGGTGCATGGAGCGAGCACGAGAGGCCAGCGAGGAGTACGTGCCTTCGCCTCCGAGTCCTCGACGCAGTCGAGGACTTAGCAAAGAGCAGCGAGGAGGTAGCGGAAGAGTTGGCGGAGGATGATGGTAACGAAGAGATCGCGGAGGATCAATGGCGCCTTCTTCCAGGCGTTTAGTGTATTCGTGTTTTCAATGTTAATTTTTGTATGCCTAGACTTGTGATTCTCATTTTTGGCATTTTTCAGGTTCCGGGGATCCAACAACATCCCCCCAAGAGCTGAACCTAACCAAATGAGGTGATCGGGCCCCATGGGGATTGGTAAGTTAGTTTTCTCATTTTGAAAAAAGTAACTTGTCGAGAATCTAACCGGTTTGATTTCATTAATTGTAGGCAATGGGATGACGTGGCGTGGGAGGGTAGGCACCAGCGATCGCAAGTTAACGCGGTCTTGGGAGCTCTCTGCCGCCACCACTACCCGGTTTGGTGACCATCAGCGGGGTGCCGCAGGCGGCCCTAAAGTGGGAGCACTACAGGTTGGCTCTGAGGCGCGTCGCGACTTTTCTTGACGCTGTTTCGCCTGATTCGGGTGAGTTCCTTACCTCTTTACAATTCATTCATTTGTAGTGATATGTCGCTAGCTCAATAATTGCTTTTGTAGGAGAGGTACACTTTGGAGGACGGGGATGTCCCATAAATCAAGAGAGGGCGGAAAAGTCTTCAACAAAGCGGCCCATAAGGTCGTGAAGGACATGATGTCCAATGCACGATCCAAAGGTGTGTTCCTACTACAAGGGGGTGAAAAAGGAGAAAATGACCAAGAAGCTCGGGGCCTCCAAGATCTACCTGCGTGAGGATGAGTACCTCCAGCGTCCATCCTGGCGATGAAGTGCCCAGCTTTGGTACTTGTGCACGTCTTGGGCGTCGGTGACTTTGTTGCTAGGTCCAACAAGAAGCGAACAGAGCGGCGAGTGACGGTGTTGCACCGATGCAGGCGGATGGACACCTCCGCTTAGCGAGGCGCATGGTAAGTATCTACCCTTAGTTCAATATGCTTTTGAATGCATGTTGCTAACTTTGGATTACAGGAGGCTGAAAGTGGCGTTGCCCCGAGCTACATCGATGTTTATCTTCAGGGACACCGCGCCCGATCCAGAGTCGCCTGGACAGTTGTGCACCCAATCAGCGACTCGGAGGATTGTGAGTTGTTCGACCTACTTTGATGAAATTTATGTCTTCAAACTGTTGTTTGATGTTGTCGCATCTGTGGAGCAATATGGGGATGAAATGGCTCGGCGTCATGGCCCGGAGTACAACTGGAGGAGTGAGGACCTCGATGTCTCAGCGCTATACCAGAGTGGTGGGGGCAAGAGACATGGAAGGTGAAATAATCCCCCTTATTTGTGTATAATCCCCCTTTTTATTAATGCCTTCCGTTTCATATATGTTTGCGTGTTCTCCATGTTCAATCAGGGGTTGTGGACTCGGATGTCGCTCTGTCCCAAGGAAGAGCGTCGGTGTCCTCCTGAGCAGCTCTCGCTACTCGGGGATAATCACGAGGTTCGAGTCACGAGGAGCGAGCTCGCATAAGCAGTGAGGAGGCTAGCCAACAGTGGTGATAGCAATCTGGCGGAGATGGCGCATTTAAGGCAAACACAGACGTACTTCCAGGGAGCTCTTCAGGTAAAAGCTCGAAATGTCAACATATCGATTAATTTTTACTATTGCGGATCTAACACTTTGACTATATGCAGAATCTATGCGCGAATCAGTGGGCACTCAACACGGCTTGCCTATGTTTGACCTCCTCCGCCGTTCTTGGGTATCCACCTCTGCAGGCAAGCACAGTAATTATGCTTTAGGTTAATTCGGTTTGAAAATTATTTGTAATTCTAGACTAACATGAAATTTCATAACTACTCTATAGGGTTCTCAGCCTCCTCAGCCGTTCTACTGTATATCGCCACTGAGCAAGCACCGCAGTACATATGCTTTAGATTAATTGAAATCTCCATATATATATATATATTAGTTGTGTGTGTTGAATTGGTATCACTCTTGAACAATAATATCCTATTGTTAAATCAAAAGAAACTTCGCTTCATTAATTATTTGCAATTACGTACTAACGTGAAATTTCATGACTCTCTGAGGTTCTCGGCTTCCTTCAGCCGTGGCAACCGCTTCCGCCTCCACCACCGGGCCCACCGCTCGGGGTTCAAGCTCAGACACCTCCTAATCCAGTATTTAGTGTGTTTAGATGGGGCATCTTGTTTACATTTTAAACCAAAAATACTTAATTCACTTTATTTTAGCCTCTAGAGTTTTAGATCTCGGGTGGCCTTAAAAAAAGCGGGATCCTGAAATTGTGGTCTAAAAACTCCGCAGGAGCCTAAGGCACTGAGTGCCCTAACCCTATCTGTGTGACCGGGTGGGAGCGTGTTAGAAGGGAGTGACCGGGTGAGTGCTTGACTGATCTTGGTTGGCTTAGTTCAGTGAGTAGTGGTGCTCGGTTTTGGGTTGTTTGTGTAGCAAGTCGCTCAAGGCTTGCTTGACAAAGTTATCTTCCACGGCTAGGGAGTTGGTACTGGGTACCTGAGCATCTTTTGCTGCTTCTCGGGGCTTTCTGGTGAATTGCTGTAACAACTTGAAAATATATTAAGGTAAGAAAATTAATTAAAATATTTAAATAAGTTTAATTTGAGTTCTTCTTGGCTTTTCTGAATTTTCTTTGGATTTTCCTGTTTTTCTTGAATATTTCTTAGAAAGGAAAACTCTTTCCTTAATTATTTAACAATGGAATAAGTAAGAAGAAAAGATTTGTAAAATAATAAAATGAGAAAAATTCCTGAAAATCCTTGTAATTATCTAGGACCTTGAAATTTAAAATTTTTAAGTCATGTCCAAGCAATAAAAGATGAAATGAAAGGAGAATAAATAAACTTTGACTAATAATAGTGACCATGTCAGATTTTAATAAAAATATTCCCTCATAAATTTGATGTGAAAATTTTTAAATTATCTTTATTTTGGATGATACATATACAGTAAACATTTCAAGGGATAATCTTTACATTTGATATTTCTAAATATTCAAAAATAGAAAAACTGAAAAATCTGAAAATGCAAGTGTCAAAATTTTAGTAAATAAACCATAAAGAATTTGAAGTTGAAATTTTTATCTAAGACTATTATGGCCAAAATTAACTCTCATAAAAAGTTTAAAATTTTCAAACAAGATATGAACACTTAAATAAATCAAAATTAGAAAGTATGAATTTGAGCACTGTACCTTGCCAGAATTTTTGCAAATTCTGTGATGAACAATATTGTCTGAACATTTTAGAGTACAGAGATAACCATCCATCCATCACACAATAAAATTCTCATAAATTCTTGGACAAGATAGGTAATGAAACCGTTGAACCAAACCAGGCTCGGCTTGCAGTAAAACTTGAAGCTTCTGCTGTCTCTCGCGCGTGGGCGGGTACTGTGCATGGCCCCACCAGTCAGCGACGAAGGCTGTCGTCTTCCTCCTCTCTCGACTAAGCTCCCCGTACACGCGCCGTGATCATTTCGTCGCCTGTAACTCGTGCCACCGTTGCAATTTGAGTCGCCCGAGGTAACCACCTCCATCCTAGCTCGCCATGCCTACACCGTGCATAGAAATTTTGTAGCTCTGTCCATTCCTTCGCCTGTTCTAGCACAGCAATCCTCCCGCCAAGTCTTCACCATGTGTGAGCTTCTCCGCAGCCCGTTCTCAGCTATAAATACCCGTTCTGGAGTCGCAGATGAATGCACCTCACTTCCCCTCTAGTTTCATGCACTGAAGTCTACTAATCACAGCTAATTCCCCTCAATTTTATCTCGGCCGAAGAACCCTAGTCAGTTGATCAAGGTCCAATTAAGCCGGTGCAATAAACCATTCTTCGATTCGCAATAGCTTCTATGCATACTAAGGATAAAAAACCCTATGCTATTTTCAGGGATTAATCACTGGAGTTCCGTCGTCACTGTGCCCTTTCTTTCCTAAGACCGGCCGATGGTGGTAAGCTCGTACAACCAACTCCAGTAGCTCCGAGTAGGCAAAACGGAATGCTCAGCGCTCATTGAAGCGGAATCTGGAACCCATTCCGCCGGAGAGGTGCTCTATCGCCGGCGCGGCTCGCCGCTCTCTTCACCGCCGCTCAACCATGGTGGCGAGGTAGCTTCGGTCGCCGCCAGGAGGAATCGGTACCACCCCCAGGTGCGGAATGAGCCGCTGGTTCTAGCCTTGCTACCGATTCGGTCCTTTTGCCGTTGATCGCCGTCGGCGAGCCCGTGAACTCTGCGCCTTGTTTTGAGTCACTGCACCGTGGGACCTGCTTGTCAGTGATTGCGGCCAAGTTCATTTGCGCGCGCTGTGTGTCACTGAGAAGTGGGACCAGCATGTCAGTGAGAGCGGTTCGTTTGAATGAGCACTATGGCGCGAACACAAAATATGCTTTCAGTTCACTGAAACGGTATTTTGCTATTTTCACTCATTATCCAATTCAGTTTAGAATTTCAAACTTAAATATATTTCACATATTTAATCCAAATTAAATGAAACAAATTGCTAAATTCATCTAAAATCAATATCTTTCAGATTATGCAAAAATATTTTGAAAAGCTACTCCAGAAAAATATTAAAATATAGGACTAAAGAGAAGGTATGGAAATAGACTATACACAAAAATTTTGTAATCAAACTCAAACTTTATTGAAAATAATTTCTCTGTAATCCTTGTATTGCCAGCAACATGAATATGTAAAAATATTTAAAAACTCAACTTTTTAAGCCTTTTTCTAGCAAAGATTAGTCTCAATGTGAATAATATACAAAAGAATAAATAAATCAATACAAAGAAAATTTAAAAATCTATTTGATCACTGCGATGAAATGATATGGCAGTAAGATGCTTGAATATATACTAATATTTAGGGAGCCATGCTTTAAATCTATTTATACATATAGACCATACTCTAGCTTGGGCACATATGTATGTGTAGGTATACATTTAGAATGATAAGGAAATATTTAGCACATGGAGATGTAAGA
Source organism: Guadua angustifolia (assembly GCA_036346375.1). Lineage (NCBI taxonomy): Eukaryota > Viridiplantae > Streptophyta > Magnoliopsida > Poales > Poaceae > Guadua > Guadua angustifolia. The sequence goes on along the minus strand of CM070521.1, from coordinate 12,423,644 downwards.
AACAAATCAATAAGCCCAACAAATATGATAGGGCAACAGTAGACAACAATATAATGAAGATATGATTCCAAAAGTTATAAATATATTGTTTGAATCTAAATCCTATTAAACCACCTGATGCGTTGTAATGCTTATCTTTCTACTTTAAATAATTTTTGCATTTTGAATTCGAAATAAAAATATGAAAATACATAATTTTAACTTCTTGAATTTGATAAAATAAATTGAATAATTCATATGAAGCAAGAAGTGCTAGATAACATTTAATCTGAAAGTAATAACCACAAACAATAAAGCAACATACACTTAAAAGAAAAACTATAATATGTTAATGAACACCTCTATTTTAGAAAATGAGCTTTCATTTGGTTGTTCAATCTACCTTTTATTTATCCTTATTGTGGTATATTGTTATTTATGTGTTCTTACGGAACGAAGAGTAGATTGCGACGAATCAGAGTTGGTAGAAGACAACATCGCCCTTGACCCGGATTTCGTGCTAGACAACGATCAGCAAGGCAAGCACCTTCTTGACCATTGTGATCCTAATATTTTAATTAATTACTTTTCAATGCTTGCAAAACTATTATGCACACGTGTACTTTCCATAAAAATGCTATGTTGGACTGATGGTAGATAATCCTATTACTTCCTGGAACTTCCCCAATAAATTCGAATATGCAATCCTTGTTAACCATAAGAAAAGGGGGTAGACAATGTATACTGTCAACTGGGTATATACAAATATTAACAATGCTTAGTCATGCTTAAATTATAAACGAAGTAGACAATTGACTCAAAACTACTTGTGGGGAATTTGAAAATATTAGATATGACATGATGTCAACTTCTGGTATTTTGACTAAAAATCCCAAAGTAAAACTATGATTTCGATGCGGGCAATTATTGGCAATAGCCGGTTGTGCAAGGTTTATTTTTGCATGTAGTGTAGGAAGAAGTGTTTCCCGTGTCAAATTAAGGATCGAGCTATGGGTTGCTTACAAGCCAAGATACTGTACAACCACGAGTAATGGTATGGGACAGTCTTAATCTAATAAGTTGCTTAAATCTAGCTTTACACATTGGTAGGCGGGAGATAGTAGAAGCATACTGATTAGGTTTGCTTGCGAGGGGTTACCACACCTCGATGTGGGTAAATGCATATCGGTACAACAGTGTACACCTTATTATGGGAAGAAACCTTTATTGCAGGGGTACTGCTCATATTACCATTTCAAAAGACAGGGTATACTTGCCATTCTTGTTTCTTCTCCATATCAAGGAATAACGTCACTGGGTTGGTGCAAAGTTGGGTTTAGGTAATGTAATGATTATATTATGATCTCTATGCCGACACACCTAAGGAAGTGTGTTAAATGGCCTGGCAAAAATGGTAGATCATTTCTTATGGGTAAAGTTGTACACTTCTGCAGAGTGTAAATCTAATTAATTAGCCGCGCCTACGGTCAAAGGCACTTGGTAACGTCATCACATAGCTAAACTTTAAATATTTCAAAAAATAATTTGGTGGGAAATTGGTGTTTTGAAATATATACATGTCAGGGGATGGCATAAGAATGGATTTGAACCAGTCAAGGAGATTACATTATGATGCTTGGTACCTTGTTAATATTTTGATATCACAGAAATTGCACTTCTACAAATCTTGGTTACAATCTACCATATGATATGATTTAATTGTGCCATTGCAAAATAACTGTAGAAACTTCTCCATTGTTATAACCTGCATTTTATTTACACTACATTTGTCAAACACTACAAGTCTCGCTGAGTACACAATGTACTCAATCTTGCTATCATTATTGTTTTTAGGTGACGACACTGAATACCCCGACAATATTTACAGTCCTACAAAATACGGAGATAATGATGACGCCTTTTTCTAAGGATTTACCTTGTCTGTTGCTTGAGGGATATGGGCATACTACAAGATGAAAATTGTTTTTGCTGCTGGTTTTAAGTTTTTGGACTGTAATATGATTATGTGAACTTAAGACACTGCTATAATTGTCATAATATTGTGTATGGATGTGATGTCGATTTGTAAACTGTGCGTACTAGCTATTGATCCAAGGACTAGTACTGTATGCATAGGGAACCCATTGTTGATAATTCATTATAAAAAAATGGGGTCGTTAGAATTGCCTTACTCGATGGTTTGTGGCTTTGTATCTTCGAAACAATCATCGGTGAGTCTGTGGTATTATAGCGGCGATATTATATTCTAGAACATCGTCTTTGATGAGCCTAGCCGGTTTACACTGAAAATCAATCGGCGCTATGTGAGTAATTTCAATTCGACACTGTATATATATGCTCACAAAGGAGCTAGACATTGATTGTTTTGGGGACCTTGCATGTTAGGGTGGCTATTGTTCAATGATGATTAAGCTAAATGAGATAATTTGTGACAACATATAACCAGTTTTAAAGATTCTTGTTTGATTGATTAGTTCAATTGCTTACTCGCTCTCTCTCTCTCTACACACACACGCACACACATAGGCAGCATATCCAGCAAAAACTCTTATTGTGAAAACTTCGTGAAACCCTTATATATAAGTTTTAAAAAATTATCAAAAAATTACCATATGTAGGGTAGATGAGCTTCTACAATCCTATTAAATTTGAAGACTAAAATCAATCTCATTTGAAAGATATAAAAAAGACAAACAGCGAGATGAACAGCTCTAAACAGTGAAAAATTACTATTTAGGCTGAATTTGTCTTTTTCATATCTTTCAAATGCAATTGAGTTTGGTTTTCAAATTTCACGAGATTGTAGAATTTCATCTCCTCTAAATACAGTAATATATATATATATATAGTTCCATACTCCTGAGTGTACGTACTCCCACTTTAAGTATACCGCTTAAATTATGTTGTTATACCTCTTTGTCCTCTTGAGCATACTCTAATACTGACTATAAGATACTCCAAAGTGAGTTCCATAAAAAATTTCATTATGCTCCACTTTTTATAGCATAATTTATGTATACACTCCTTTTACATATGGAAAAATGTGCATAGCAAAAATAAATAGCTTTGATGAAATTTTTTTAACTATATCGCAATTTAGTATCTTACAATTATTATTGAAGTATACCGAAAGTGATAAGGAAGTATAAAACTTTTGTTTATGTGGTACATTAGAGGTGGGAATATGTACACCCGGTAGTACATAAAAGATTTCCCATACACACAGACAAAGCCTTTTCTGTACTCTCAGGAGTACATACTCCCACCTCTAATATACCACTTAAATGAACGCTTTATACTCCTTTATCACTTTCAGTATATTCCAATAATAATTCTAACATACTCCAATGCAACATAATTGAAAAATTTTCATCAGAGCCCTTTATTTTTTTGCTACATACCCTTTTCCATATGTAAAAGGAATATATAAACAAATTATGCTATAAAAGGTGAACTTTTATGAAATTTTTCGTGGAACTCACTTTGGAGTATCTTATAATCAGTATTAAGTATACTCAAAATGATAAAGAGGTATAACAATATCATTTAAAAGGTATACTGGAGGTGGCAGTATGTACACCTAGGAGTATGGAATCATTTCCTATATATATACATATATATGTATATATATATGCATAATCTGCAAGTTTAAATTAATTGATTGTGTTTCACATTAATCATCACCGACCAAGAAGGTCATCACAGATTAGTCTATCATCTTATCCCTAGTGGCAAGGAGATCTTTTAAGTAAGGCAGCTCGACATCTAAGTACAAACCTAAAACAACTTGAGCTTTTGTAGCTAGTTGTAAGCTACTGTTACTATTCATGTCATATTCATACTTAGATACTTGATTATGAGCTATTTTTATGCTTTGATATTAGATAATATCATGATTCAATATCTATGCTTTTGTTATGATATGGTTATCCTCTGGTTATTTGTTATGCTTGGAATTAAAATAAATAGAAATTTACTAACACCAAAATATTCCCAATAGAGCATATAAGCCATAGCTGTTTGCACCTTTCATGGTATTGTGTTACAGGCAGGGATACAAATTTCACCAAAATTCGCCAAATTTTCACTGAAATTTTAGATTTCAGGTCACCACAAAATCCAAACAACCGGCCAGATAAAAAATTTGAAAATGCTATAGTAATCACCAAAATTTCGTTTATTCGGCAAATTGTCGCTAAATTTCACTGAAACTTCATGATTTTTGGCCGGTTTTCATACTTTTAGGGCCAGATTTAGTCCAGTAACCCTTAAGAAAGTCATCTTCCATAAAAATTTGTTGAAAAACTAAAATTTGAGACATTTTAAAATTAAGGCAAAAATACTGTCAGATTTTTATAAAATTGTACAAGCTTGATAATGATCTAAAAAATTTATGGTACTATCTATAGTAGTGTAGAATCATACAAAAATATTTTAAAAATAATTGAATATCATTTTTTATCTTTAAAAAATCAAAAACAGAATGAACATAATTGGGATAGTAACTTTGTTAGATTTTTATAAATTTTCTTGAGTGTGACCATGATCTAAAATTTTTATGAGAGGTTAAGAATTACCTCAGTACCATTCTATAAATTTTTCAAAAACTTTCAACTTTTTTGTTTGGTCAATCAAATCTATGTAAGCACTGAACTTTATTTGTTATATTATATTTCAAAAACCAAAAAGAGAAAGAACATAAATGCTATTGTACCTTGTAAGAATTTTATAAATTCACTGGAGTGTGATCATGATTCAAAATTTTTATGAGATCTTAAAAATTTCCTTATCACCCTTCTCTAAAATTTTTAAAAATTTTAAACCTTTTTTGGTTGCTAAAGCAAATATATATATTGATCATTAGTCTTTTATCAGGACGTAGCACTGTCAGAATTTATAAAAATTCATTAAGCATGATCATCATCTAAAAATTTTATATAACCATTAATTCTACATCAGGACCATCCATAAAAATTTTCAAAATTTTCTAACATGTTTTGGGGAGAAGTGGGACAATGGGATGTGAAATCATTTGTCTGCTGTGTGTACAAATATCTTTTGCCACCATAGTATGGGTTTATCATCACCGGAGCTGGTGCAAAGCTATGTATATGTAGGGCCTGTTTGGGAGAGCTCCAGATCTCAACTCCAACTCAGAGCTGAAACTTATAGGCTAAAATAAAGTGAATTAAGTTTATATTTTTAGTCTAAAATATAAACAAGATGATCTATCTAAACACTTTTAATGTACTTACAGTTCCAGCTCCACAAATTTCTGGAGCTAGAAATACCTGCTCCACCAACTCCACAGATTTTGGTGGAGCTGGAGCTGTCCCAAACACCCCCGTAATATAATGGTTATGTCATAACTCTCCTCGACACACAAATGGAAGTGTGCTAATAGCTTGCAAAAAGAATTAGTCATGTCTTGTGGGTAAAGCTGTATATCACTGCAGAGTGTAAATTTTCTCGAAAAGTCGTTCCTATGGTCAAGGGACACTTGGTGCACCTGCACTAGTTAGAAGTTTTGGTATTTTTTAAATGGTTTGAATTGGAGACATTTGATGAAAAGTGTTTGTTTCAGATTATATGCCAGTGTAATAATAATATTGTGTATGAATATGCTACCAATGTTGTAAATATGTGTGCTAGCCATTAATTATGGGACTAGTACTGTATGCACATAGATTATTTCTCTTGGTATTCTGTACCAAAAAAAGGGTCGTTACAGAAGGCGGCCTCCCACTCCCACTAGCCGCGGTAGGGTGACTCCTGCGCCCAACAGCCGTGGCAAGCCGGCTCCACCGCGCTTACCTCCGCCTCCCACGCCCCGATGTCGTGGCAACATGTTGCTCCCATGCTAGGTGGCTCGGGAGCGCATGCTCTCGCGCTCATTAGCCGACTACCAACTCGTTGGGTCCCGCCCACTCCCGTACTCCTAGGGTGCGGCCGGATAGCTTACACGGTAGGGGAGCATGGTGGCAGAGGCTAGAAATGCAAATTTGCTAGGATGAGAGTTAGATTTAGAGAGAAAAAAAGATAAGCGGCTACAAAAGTGATCACTGCACCAAATACCACCAAACGTTTGCCTGTAGTAGTAGTGTCTAGGAACAGATTCTGGAACTGTGCTGTATAGGACAGCCTGCAGGCAAGAGCTGAGGTTCTACCCTCCAATCCTTCTTTTTTCCACTGCAGATGCCCCAAGTGCTTGCACCCTGGGTCCATCGTTCAAGCATCTATACTAGATGCATGGGCTGCACATATGCTTCTACAGAAACATAACTCTCTTGGGCCACCTCTTTTCTTCTACCATCTTTTATGTTGTCAGCCATCACCTCTCCGGTCCTTTCTAGTTGTAGGCTTGCCGCCAGGCAGCTAGCTTGCCTAGCTCGATCTCATCTCTCTGGCATCCATCGAAACGTATCGATCTATGATATGATCTATCTTAGCACCTGCGCTTTGTTGCAACTCATTTAATTTGTATATATATATATATATATATATATATATATATATATAGGCGATTAGCGATTTAACATGCCTGTCTGTCACAGTAGTGATGGTCAATATGACAATAAGCGAGCGATCCTCATGCATGGATGCATATATGCATGGTGCTCTGTCCACTGTTTCTCCCTCCTTACAAGTCTTATTTTTCCTTGGAATATAGATACATGATATTGGAAATGACTAGATTACTTTAATTATTATAAGTAAGAACTAATATTTATTTCCTGTATTATTAAAATATAAAGTAAAATTGATATTTATTAGAGATATAGAGAAAACATCACACTAATTTTACATTAGAGTATGAAATACGTTTTATATTTATAAACAAGATTACTTAAAAATACGTTTATAAACTTAGAGCAGTAGAATGAAAGGTTTCTCGCCTAAGTGGTGTGCTTGGATTAATTCTTTTGTTCAAGGAGGCAATGTAGGTGTGAAGGTTAATGATCGTGGGATCTTACTTTCAGACAAGGAAAGGGCTCGGTCGGGTGATCCACTGTCCTCAATACTTTTCAATATTGTGGTAGACATGTTGGCTATTATCCCGCAAGAGCGAAAGAAGACGGTCAGATTATGGGAGTGATTCCTCATTTGGTTGATGGGGGTTTATCTATTCTCCAATATGCTGATGATACAGTAATTTTTATGGACCATGACTTGGCATGTGCAAAGAATATGAAACTTCTTTTATGTGCTTTTGAACGCTCTCTCGTGTCTTAAAATTAACTTTCATAAAAGTGAAGTATTCTGCTTTTGGTCAAGCAAAGGAATATGAGGGAGTATATTCATCTTTGTTTGGTCAGAAGTTAGATCTTTTCCGCTTAGATACCCTGGGATTCCAATGCATTATCGGAAGTTGAATAATCTTGATTGGGGGAGTGGTTCAGTGAATTGAGAAAAATTATGGCTGGAAAGGTAAGTTGCTCTCGGCTGGCGGGCGTTAGTGTTGATTAATTCTGTGCTATCTAGTTTGCCAATGTTTATGATGTCTTTCTTTGAGATCCCAAGGGGAGTACTGAGAAAAATTGATTATTTTAGATCCCGTTTTTTCTGGCAACACGATCAGCATAGAAAGAAATATCGGCTTGCACGATGGGATATCCTATGCCACCAAAAGAACAAGGTGGGTTAGGATAATTAATCTTGACATGCAAAATAAAAGCTTACTAAGCAAGTGGTCATTTAAGTTATGCAATGAGCGAGGGGATGTGGCAAAGAGCATTTCAAACAAGTATTTAAAAGGCAGGACTTTAAGTCGTTGAAAAGAAACCAGTGATTCCCAATTTTGGAGTAGTTTAATGGGAGTAAAATCTCAATTTCTAAGTCCGGGTTCCTATGTTTTAAAAGATGGGACACAAGTTAGGTTTTGGGAAGATACTTGGTTGGGGAATTCCTCTTTCAAATCTCAATTTCCTTCTCTTTTTAATATTGTGAGAAAGAAGCATGCAACAAGAGTCGAGGTTCTTGGTTCTCCTTTGCTAAATGTGTCTTTTAGGAGATCCTTAGTGGGGAATAATCATAAACTGGGGACGCTCGTTCTGGAAATTGATGACCGTGAGTTTACAAGGAGGGACTGATTATTTTAAGTGGCATCTTCATAATAGTGGGTGTTCTCACAAATCTATGTATAGATATTTGGTGAATAATGGAATTCCAGTTTCAGAGATTTGGCGATTAGGTTACCATTGAAGATTAAAATCTTCTTATGGTACATCAAGAAGAGTGTGTTATTGACTAAAGATAACTTAGTAAAGAGGAATTGACCGGTGATAAGTCTTGCTATCATCTTGTAGTACAACAGAGTCTATTCAACACCTTTTTTCTTGATTGTTTTAACGCTAAATTTTGTGGAGAATAGTTTACATGACTTTGGGTATTCAACCACCAAAACCATTCAGCATTTATTTAATGGTTGGGTGAATCGTGGGGTCCCATCGTGTTCCTCAGATACTATTAGGGCGCGCCGATTTGTTGGGCATTGTGGCTCACCAGAATGATACCGTTTTGACAAGTGTGTACCAAAATCTTCCTTGCGTGTCTTGTTCAGAGGAACGATCGTCTTCGCCGCACATGGGCCAAATTACAATAAGTGAATCGACAAAGGAGGATCTTATTGATGTTTGTCGTCATTGAGTCGGTAGCTTTTGCGCTTGTTTGCAAATTTTGGGTGGCCTATGGTGGCTAGAATTGGTTATAATGTTTGATGTTTTGGTGTCCTTGTTGCAACGGTTTTTTCATTTGTGTTTGTAATAAGTGTGGTCTGATTCTCTCCTGGAGGGATGAAGCCGGAAATATATTTTTCCATTATCTAAAAAAAAAAAAAGTGTTTTGCGTTGATCGATGGACGATTTGATGGTCCTGTCGGATCCTGTGATTTTAATTGAATGGTAGCTAGGCATCATATATTGCCCAACACATCATAACCAAAGTAAGCCATCTAGCCTATGCAGGAGGGATAGGGTTCCAAGCAGTCCTCGCCTCCTCGGTACTTACTATCCTCCAAATAAACCAACTAACAGTCTAAATTGTTCAACAGCGTGCGACACAAAACTGTGCTACAATGTTTGCTATAATGAAAAATTGGCATGGGATGTTTGAACAGCATTCTTAGAAGGTCACTTTTGATCTAATAGTTTACGTCACTACTACAGAACGGCACATCAGAATCGGTTCTTTTTTAGCATTAGAATCGGTTCTAGTCGCGATACGATGTCCTTAGATAGTGATGAGGTGGAGCTATCGAATCGGTTTTGACCCGATCGTGATAAAATGTCATCGAATCGGTTCTTAAGGGAAGTGATTAGATGATATTATCATCGAATCGCTTCTTTAAGGAAGTGATTTCGATACCTTCATCGTAATCGAAGAACCGATTCGATGAGTGTGTCATCGTAATCACTTTTCTTAAAGAACCGATTCGATGATGGAGTCAATGTAATCACTTCCCTTAAAGAACCGATTCTGATGAGTGTGTCATCAGAATCACTTTTCTTAAAGAACCGATTCTGATGAGGTGGTCATCAGAATCACTTCCCTTAAAGAACCGATTCTGATGATGGTATCATCACAATCACTTCCCTTAAAGAACCGATTCTGATGACCCATTGGGGTGTGCCATTTTTGCAATTTCTCCAAAAAAAGCACAGATTAAAACAATATGCACAATATATATATCATCACATTCACAATACAGAAGACAGGATGCATATATCACATTCACGTAACGTAAACGCTTTAATTACAAAACATATATACCATAGTCGTTCACAATAGACAACACAAACATGACAATCAGTACATGGACTTCCTCTGATACATATCACATTGACATATATTATTAATATTGTTTACATATGGACTAGTACGATGCGTCAGGATCTCTAAACCTGCCATCCTCTGATATAACTTCTAACCAAGACCACCGCATAAGTGGTCTCAGTAAATTGTTGAGTGCTTTCTCGTCTAAACTCTTCCGGGGATATTGATCTTTTGCAAAATGTAAATGATCAGATAATTTTAGTTTCAAAATTTCTATGTAAAAGGCTAAGTATATTATTATGCACGACATAAAATTAGGGAAACATAGATAAGTATTAGGGGCAATCACAAAATAGACAGAACTACGAAAGGTTTAGAAAATATTTGGATTATAAAAGATTAATTCAAAAAAAAAAAATCCAAATGTGAGAAGCTAATATTCTAGTAAAGACATTGAGTAATGCCTCAATGCGCTGAAAGGACAAATGTAAAAGCTACTCCTTCATGCCATTATATTTGTCTATAGCGTTGTAAAACGCTGTTTAACGCCTACGATCAATCACAAATTATAGACTTAATCATGGGATCAAGAACAATAGACACATAATGTAAGAGGTGAAATTCTCTCGCTTTTTATTGATTCTATCTTTTATAATGAGAAGCACCCGATATATATAACAAAGATGAGAGAGGAGTTCGGATTTGACCACACCATAAAGAGATAGAGTCTAAACTGAATTCGCTTTAGAGTCCTAATCTCATAACACATAGTACATACACAAACCAACAAGTACTAAATCTAAGAAAATATTAATAGTAAATAATACACGTGAACCACTTAATCTCTTTAATGCATTTAAATAGGGTCAAGGGTGGAAACATTATGATAACGCTTCTTGATTCTCAAATAACAAATATTTTAAAAACAGATACTCCTAAGGCCAAGCAAAAATATAGTGATGTAATTTTCTACTAAAATTCAAATGGAACAATATTCTCGTCATGTAGCACCGCCTTTTAGAAGCTTCACATTTTGGATTGGACCACACTAGTGTTTCATGTAGAGCTAACTAATACTGGTGCTTTTAGATAATGGCAGTGTTCCAATAGAATTATTTTGTATTATTTCATAAATCTAATACTTCGATCAGATAGAAAATTATACCTTAGGGAAATGGTGTGAGTTGCTTCACCACGATGAGCATGTATCGCATGACATAGAAGTCGAATGGTCACCGCGCCTCGTTGATGGCACTCGCAAGAAAGAAAAGAAATTCAGCCCACTAAGATTAGATGTCAAAAAAATTAATCATATATATGCTAGGCACTTGTACCTTAAATCGCTTTATATCAGTAGTGTCTTGCCCTTTTGTCGCCGTATGCGTCCTCCTTCATCGACATAGTCCGAGAAACCCCACATACATTGAGAGCGACTCCTCGATATGTGGGAGTAAGGCATCACCGTCCCGGAGTGAGCGCACTTCGCTTGTCGCGCCCACTCGCCTTCTTCCCTCATAGCCGCATGTACCGAGGTGGTGCGGTGCGCAAGCCTCCGAAAGCGGTGTTCTTCTCTCACCACGGCCTCAAGGCATCTCTTCATCCTCGTGAACTCCGCCCAAACATCGTGGGTCACAAATGGATACTTCTCGAATGGTGTACGGCCTTTCAAAGACGCATCACCGTGCATAAGGGTCTTGAAGTGCCTCAAGGCCACACCCATCCTATTCAATGCACTGCCTCACGGGGTTCATCGTCCTCCTCTATAATCCATTTACTCTTAACCTCGCCCCACAACCGATCCTTCGCTCAACCACGACTTCCTTTCTCCAATCCTTAATTGTTATGGGCACTCTCCTCACCAATTGGCCAATAAATGACCCAGATCGCCCATGTACTTAGGAGGGCCCGCACTTCGGCATTGAAGCGAGAACTCCGGCGTTCTCCCCAGAGCCCCTTTGTTTGGTCCTCGGCTCTTCCTCACCTTACTCGCCCTTGAGTAATTGGAACCATGCTCGCCCTCAAGAAGACTCTTCTACTGGTTCAAGCATTTGCCGATGCTCTCTAGTTGCGACATTTTGAGTTTTCTTATCTCGATAAGGTCATATGTGTGACATGAGAGAAAGCAATTTGAAGCTACTATAATTCATAGTATGCAATTGTTCAACAAAAGTCTATCTATTGACCAACTTAATAAGTTGGAATGATAACTCCTAATCTCTAAATTCAACTGATACATGTGGGTTACGAACTTAAACTCTAACCTCGCCGATAAAAAACAAAAGCCCATTCCATATGACAAGTGAATTTAGCACTAGCAGATGTTTACTTACACCAACAAGTTTCAGATTTCACAACATCAACAGAGAATATGAGCATTAATGTACTAATGCAAGAATAGCAACACAAGAAGGTCAAGTTAGTAAGTTTACATAACATGCAATATCTCATGACCAACTAAATACGCACTCAACGATAACCCCTAATCTCTAAATAGGTTTGGTCCTATCCCATTCGAGGATATGTGGTTGGGCAAGTTCCTAAGCCGTTGTACAACTTCAGAAAATTTTCAGAAGATCTTCATTGTTCTCCGGATACACGCCTCGGCAACAGTCAAGAGGGTGTGTATCCGGAGAACACCAGGAAACGCTATCAAATCAATTCTCGTTGTACAACATAGCTCAGAACTTGCCCGAACCACATATCCTCGAACTGTCCAAAAAACGTGGACAATTCGAGACTGCTCGCTTATAAATATGCTATTCCAGCAATATTTATAAATAAGCACTCTCGAACGGGAGACGAGGTTACGCAACCTAAACTCTAACATATGCTGAGATAAAAACAAAAGTAATATGTTGAAAGTAAACACATGTCTAAACAAAAGTAATATGCTAAAAGTGAATATTACCAGTAAGCAAGAACTAAAGAAAATGACAAAGGATGTAAGATGTAACAAATAAACTCAAGGTCATACACATGAACATGTATAAAGACTATGAATAAATCAACTAACATAGAGCTCAAGTTGATTATTAGAGTGTTCTCAGATGTCGGGTTGCCTTAAGAGGCCCTCCTCGCCACAATAGACGAGAAACAGATAGATTTGTGACAACCTTTCCACAATTTCAATTCAATACTTGACAGGTTTTAAGTTAATCAAATGTCACTCAAACATGCACAGTTCAGGAATCACTTCAACTACTTTACTGGATAGAAATTAGCCCTCGCAATCTACTGGAATCATCACAGAACGAACACCTAATGAACTGAATTGAGACAAAGCAATTAACAATATATAGCAGCGAAGAATATTACCAAGAAGCAAGAACTAAAGAAAATGACAGTGAGCAAAATTCTGAATGAGCATTTCACTGTGAATGACAATTACACTAACCAAGTATATCACAATTATATATATATACCAGACTGTCAAGTTTGTTGTCACAAATCATCTATTCCAAATCCCAGATATCCTCACAGTAACACTTAAGCCCTCATGCAAGGTCCCCAAGTCAAACACATAGACTGCCCTTTGCATTCACTTAAAAGAATAAGGCATGTATATAAATACTTACGGACAAAGGCGAACGAAATGCAAACGGCTAGGAGACGCTGGCGACAGTGAAGATGGCGGCGGTGATGTTTTGATCAAGATAGGCCGCGCCGAAGCGAGCCGAGGTACCACCTCGAGCGAAGCGGCGGCTGCTGCTTGCGCGGCGAAGGGCACCGGGAGCGGGGCGGCGTCGGCGCTCGGGCGGTGTGGGGTGGCGTGGGCGCCTCGGCGGCGACGGGCGGGAGGCGTCCTCGGCGTCGCGACGGGCGGGAGGCGTGAAGGCGGGCGACGGCGGCGCAAGCACTCGGCATTAGGGTTAAGCGGCGGCGACGGGCGGAGGCGAGAAGGCGAAGGCGGGCGGCTAGGGCGCAGGAGAAGGGTGCATGCTAATGGTTATGGGCCGGGTTTTAAGAATTGCTAGTCATTAGTATCACTCTTTTAAGAAAACCGACATCGATGCTTAATCATTAGTATCACTCTTTTCGTAAAACCGACATCGATGCTTTATCATCACTTTTCTAATAGAACCTCGATGTTAGTCATTAGTATCACTTTTTAATAAAACCGACATCGATGTTTTATCATTAGTATCACTCTTTAAGAAAACCGACATCGATGCTTAACCATTAGTATCACTTTTTAATAAAACCGACATCGATGCTTTATCATCACTTTTCTAATAGAACCCCGATGTTAGTCATTAGTATCACTTTTTAATAAAACCGACATCGATGTTTTATCATTAGTATCACTCTTTTAAGAAAACCGACATCGATGCTTAATCATTAGTATCACTCTTTTCGTAAAACCGACATCGATGCTTCACCATTAGTATCACTTTTTAATAAAACCGACATCGATGCTTTATCATCACTTTTCTAATAGAACCCCGATGTTAGTCATTAGTATCACTTTTTAATAAAACCGATCTCGATGTTTTATCATTAGTATCACTTTTTAAGAAAACCGACATCGATGCTTAATCATTAGTATCACTCTTTTCGAAAACCGACATCGATGCTTAACCATTAGTATCACTTTTTAATAAAACCGACATCGATGCTTTATCATCACTTTTCTAATAGAATCCTCGATGTTAGTCATTAGTATCACTTTTTAATAAAACTGATATCGATGCTTTATTATTAGTATCACTTTTAAGAAAACCGACATCGATGCTTCATCATTAGTATCACTCTTTTAAGAAAACCGACATCGATGCTTCATCATTAGTATCACTCTTTTAATAAAACCGACATCGATGCTTGATCATCACTTTTCTAATAGAACACCGATGTTAGTCGTCAAGATTACTTTGTTTAATAAAACCGATAATCGATGTAGTTTATTGCACTATTCCTTTCGCACATCCGCAAGTTCTGAATTTTCAGCATTTCATCAAAGAGAGAAAATGCTATAACTTTGTCATACATTGTTGAAATTATTAGAAATTTTGCGTAAACATATTTCAGATACTGCAAAACTTTTCATAAAATAATTTTTGGAAAAAGCGACCTTCATTCAAGAAATATGCCAAAATTCATTTCAGAGACACATGATTTGTGCGTAAAAGCGAGAAAAGTCAAAACTTTTTCAAATTAATCTGAATTGTACGAAAATTTCTAGAAATGAACTTTCGACTATTTACAAGCTTTCCCAACAATAATTTCGTCAAATGGAATTTTCTTTTCACAAATTATGGCACAAAGTGCAGTATAAAGAGAAATTGCATGCATTTCCATCGAAGCCTCCAAACAGCAATTAATCACCTTGGATTTACAATACTATTTTACATACATTATAATAGTCCATTTATTTACAATATTGCCCTTCATGATGATCTACTGCATGTAATTGGCTCCATGTGTGTCATCATCCCCGCTAAGACAAGCCCCATCTCGCAAATGAAGGTATCTCATCGAATTGGTTATACTCTTCTTCATCTACAACATCTTCAACTCCTACGATCCGTCTCTTGCCATGAAGAATGACGTGCAACCTTGGATTGGCCTGGATCGCGACGAAAAGACTTGAGTTGTTTGCTTCGCAAGGACAAACGAATCATCTTTGTAGGCGTAGTCTCATCGAGATCCACAATAGTAAAGCCTCTCTTGTCGACCTTCACTCCATGTGGAAGTCGCACTCCACTTACATCTAACAATGGAACTTGGTATATTCCGTAATCGAGCTCCCAAATTTCTTCGATCATCCCATAGTAGGAGTTCATTGCGGTTGGGGAGACTGCTTTAAAGTGATGATCATCGAGAAAGCATTTATACTCACACCATCGCTTTTGGACAAGACTTTTGGCATCTTGACTCTCAAAGGTAAAAGGTGTAACCATTAATATCTTGGCATTGAAACTTGTATCTGTCTCAACGGTGTTTTACCTTCATTCGAACAATGCAAGGACCGAACCCAACCTAGTGTATTCCGCTTTGCAACCTGTGAACAAATGGGTTTGGCATCGCTTTCTATCGCTTTTAAACTTTTCAAACTCTCTTTCCGTGTAATTACCCTCCACATCCCGCAACATTTGCTCCAAATTATCCTCCTCAAACATATCAGTCAAGAACTCGTCATCCGGTTCCACCGTATCTTCGTTGTATATCGGAGGGGTACTACCGCCTCCCCGTGATGGATCCAACATGTGTAATTCCTCACGGCCACGCCGAATCGGTGGTCCTCAATTTGAGATGAGTTGTTAAATCTCCTCGATTCGTGCAATCAATGCAAGGACAATATATGAAGTTTACACCCTCCTCACCATGTCGCTTTCTCGCAATTTTTTGAACTCCTTAACACCCCTCTCAAATTCAGCACTCACACGGCTTTTTCTCGATACATCCATTCTCACGGTCCATCTGCAATTAAATTTCGCACAATAAATTAAGGAAAAATCGAGCGACAACTAGCTATAGCTATTTTAAATATTGAGACATCATTTCAATTAATATTACCTTTGCAAAATAGTGGACAGGTTCCAAGATATATAAATGTACTCACGATCGATACCTAGCTTCTTCCCGGTTTAAAGCTTCCAATTCCTACATAAGAGACATAAATTTTTAACATCAACAACGATATCAAATAATCTAATTATGTAGCTAGTGCAAGAGCTTGCAAATCTTTCTACTACAAATCTAAACAAATCAAGGGTACCAACGATGACTCCTAATCTCTAAATAGGTTAGGTCCTAATCCCATTCGATATATGGTTCGGGCAAGTTCCTAAGCCGTTGTACAACTCGAGAGAAAATTTCGCAAAGATCTCCCGCTGTTCTTCTAGATACACGCCTCGACAACAAGCCAAGAGGGGTGTGTATCCGGAGAACACCAAAGAGACGCTATCAAATCTACTCGGTTGTACAACACAACCTCGAGAACTTGCTCGAACTATATCCTCGAATTGTCCAAAAACGTGGACAATTCGAGACAGCTCGCTTATAAATATGCCCTTCGCTCAGCATATTTATAAATAAGCACCCTCGAACGGAGACGAGGTTACGCCGCCTAAACTCTAATAACAGCTACTACATGATAGCAATAATAATTCCATATATATAAACAGAGATCGCACTACAAAATTAAATAGATATGCGCTTGTCAAATAAAGAGTGTGAAATCTGAAAGCACGCATAACAATTCCAAAGGCAACCTAAACTTTATTGACGACATATCGAAATTACCAGAGCAAAATTGAAGGGTTTAAAGAATTGTCGCTCACATTTTGAAGAAAACCGCAATAGAGGGCAAAAGAGGGAATCTCCTCAAGATAGGGTTTCAATAAGCACCCATGAGGACTTCAAATTTTCTCACCCAACTATTGCTTCCAACCACACAATATGAGCTATTTTCTCGGTGGCGGCGAGAAATCTCCTCCGAGCAAAACAGAGAAGAGTTCAATCATGAGTGGTATATATAACCTAGCGAGGCACATCGAAATTGGTTCTTTTCAAAAGCGATACCGATGTTCACGGCCATCTAGACATAAGCACGAAAGCATCGTAATCTGCACATCGAATCGGTTCTTTTCAACAAGTGATAGTGATGTGCACGGTCATCACTATCGCTTCTATAAAAAGAATGATAGTGATAACTATGTCGCACATCGTAATCGGTTCTCTAAAAAGTGATAGTGATGTGCACGGTCATCGAATCGTTCTTTTCATAGAAGTGATAGTGATGTGCACGTGATCATCACTATCACTTTTATGAAAAGAACCGATTCGATGACCGTGCACATCACTATCACGCTTTAGTAGAGAACCGATTCTCGATGTTCCACCGCTACATCACAATCACTTATAATCTCGTAACCGATAGTGATTATTACTAACACCCTTCCGGTTACTTATCACAATCGCTTTTTTCCGAAAACTTAAGAACCCACACGTATAAAGTGATAGTGATGTGCCGTTCTGTAGTAGTGCGTGCAACTACTTAAACTACAGTCCCTTTTCAACTGCATTAGATCTCTCTCCGTACAGGAGATCACTGTGACTTGACAGCTCTATATCAATGCTAGTGTGCACTCAGGCTCAGGAGATAAGGGTAAGACCGATACGCACTCTGAATGAAAGCAGCGTTTCTTTTTTTGAAGTGACCATGCATGGTGGAGCTGGAGCCTGGGCGAACTCGATCAGTTGAGTGTCCAGCAAATTTACTGCATGTGCATGTGCATGCAATGCAACGAAGATGCTGGAGAAAGATTCTGCTGTTCCTCCCAGATGGTACTTACTGAAGTCTGCTTTGTAGCATGGCTTTTGCACAATCATTTGGGCACTGATTGACGCTAGCAATCAAGCTGGTCCCTCCTACAAGTTTCAATTGCAGATTATAATTGGGCCATGTAGAAAAGATGATCGATCTGCTGTTCGCGGCGGTGCACGCATGGATACCTAGCTACCGGCCTCAAGCTTTGTGAGGTTCGATCCCTAGCAAGCTAATGGTCGCTAGAGCATCAAATTCTGGTCCAAAGTAACTTAAAATTGATATGATTTGCACGAAAGGTGTGTTCGCTATATATCTTCTGTTTATACAGGTTCGGGTCTCTTTGTTGATTCTGTGGTTAGACCTGTACGCTGCACATGCCTACGAGGAACATATATATATGTACAGCAACGGGGATAAATACCTTTGTTAAAAATAGGTAAGATGTTGGAGAATATATGTCCACATTTTGTCAATTATTGCCTTGTGACTAGCTAGATAGCAAAGAATATATGCCATGTCCTTGCAAAATTAAGATCACAAATCCAAATATTAACACGTCCTCTTGACACAAGCTTTTTCTCACATGCTACATATACAATCTAGCTCCTAGTTCCTACCAAAAAAGTGATCGTGATCACTGCAACTCGTTGCTCGCCTAATGTAATATCGATGGACTGCAGCTGGACATGATGTGCGAGTCACCTATTTTCAGAGACAAACGGCCCCGGTTCACCTACCACAGTGCTGGTTACTACAGAAATGGTGCTACAGTAGCACACATGATCTAAACCGTCTATCTAATATCCTACTGTACAGCTCACCGCGCCCAGCGGCGCGGGGCCAGATGCCGTGTCCTCCGCCTCAAGGGGGTGGGGAGCGTCTTTTGGCGTGACGCCTAAGCAGATGTGCCCTCGTCCGGATGGCTTCGGGCGTAATTTGCGTTCAAAGACTTGATGGTTCACGGGATTCTGTAATTCACACTAGGTATCGCATTTCGCTACGTTCTTCATTGATGCGACGATTTGCCAGAAAATAACTATTATTCTTTTAAGTTCCCTATTATTTCAAGTTAGCCGCCATATGGTGAAATTGGTAGACACGCTGCTCTTAGGAAGCAGTGCTCAAGCATCTTAGTTCGAGTCCGAGTGGCGGCATTCTCGAAAAAGAATACAATAGATCAGAAAATAGATTCAATTCGAAATTTCCACTTCTTGCAAAGAACCTGCCCAATATCGATGTTGTAGTGGTTTGACGTATCAGAAGTTCAGAACCAAAACCGGATGAGGCTGAGTTTTTCATTCCTTTTGACAAATCCAGCCTGGCTCATCATTTATTTACTAACCTATATGCGCAAGAATTGAAGAGCAGGCAGCATGCCCACGCGCCTCCAAGCCGGTTTTGCAAATCGGTCCTCCGCTTTCTTCAAATTACGATAGATCCTTCCGATTACAAATAGGTCCTCACGCGATTTTTGTGACACAAAAATTTTCCTTTTCTTGCTTGGGTCCTCGACGACATTTTACTTAAAAACCTTCCGTTAATTTCAAATCGCGAACAAGCCCTTTTCTAATTTTTTTCGAGTAGCGAAGTGTCCAAAAATTAACAAACAGTCCGTAGTTCTTACGTTCAGGTCCTTTCTTCGTTTTTCCCGGGAAAAATGTTTTCGCCACAAAAAAAACCAGGGAAAATATTTTTGCCACCCAAAAAAATCGGCAAAAAATTTTTCGTCGCCAAAAAAACATAGATTCATCGAAGCGCGTCCTACCGACCCGCTTTTTTAAACAAACGCAACAAAAAAACCGAAAAAAATGTTTTCGCCACCCAAAAAACCGAAAAAATGTTTTCGTCACAAAAAAAACACAGTTCATCGAAGATTGTTTTCACACCCAAAAACCCGAAAAATATTTTCGCCGCAAAAAACACGGGTTCATCAAGATTTTTCACCATTTTTCCTCTAGACTATTTTTCACCGGTGGATAGTTTTGCGAACATGTATTATTACTCGCTGAACGATAGAGTATTAGACTTCGGCAGAGAAAGTTGTCATCTCTAATAATTTTTTCCCTTTTTCCTCTAGACTATTTTTTCAGCGAGTGGGTGGTTTTATGAAAAATAAAAATATTATTTTCTCGAAAGATACTATCGAATTCAACCGCCAGCAGAAGCGCTTATCTACCTAGTAGATATAATTTGTGGATATATATCTTGCCAAGTCGTGCTAGAAAAACTCTGGGCGCTAGCTTATCTATGTCGTCGGTCACTTTTGGAGAGTAGGCATCAACAAGGTCCTAAAATAATGGTGATTAGGTGCAAGATCGGTTTCTGTGGTGGTCCGTGACTATTAATCAAAGAACTGGCTAGATTTGAACATATCATTTGATGCGAATGGCATCGGTTTAGGCTTTGCATGCTGTTCTCTTTTGACTTACAATTAAGAAATTGCAGAAAACTCTAGCATGCATGATGGAATGGAAATCAGCGATCAAGAGAAGTTTGCATGTGCTGGAAAGAAAGTGCATTTTTTAGGCTTTCGTTTTGGTCTTCGAAGTTTTTTATGGTTGATATTGCCAAATGAGCTTCACGCACCAACTAGGAAAAAGAACCTTTCAAACAAGAAAAGGTGACCAGCAATCCCATATTCACAGTCTTTTTACACAACATACAAACGCGGCTAGCATAAAAACCATATCCCAATATTTCACTACTAAACATGGATCAAAAGTGTTGGAGAAATTAGACATTTTCCAGATTAAATTCCGAATATAAATCATGAACAGCATCACAGAAACTAGCATGTATATCTCTAACATAGGTAGCACGAACATCATGATCATCTTGATAAACATGATTAAGCACGAGATTAGGACAGATCGAACGCATCGAAAGCGGTAAGAGGATGCACGAACAACGAGTGGTGCGATTATGGTGTTGACGTGGTCGACGTTGGTGGTGATGACGTGATCGACGTTGGTGATGGCGCTCGCAGAGCCGCAGCTACTGACGGCGTCCAAGAAGCAGAACAGAAGACGAGCCGTGGTGACGAACTTGAGCGATCGCTGCGGGCGCTTCCAAAAACCTTATTCGCCTCTCCGCAGGATCTCAAGACGAAGGGTTCCGAGACCTGCTCTCCCGATTCGAGATGCGTCGGCGCTTGCGGGATGGAGAAGGTTACGACGGCGGCGGTAGCAGTGAGAGGTGGCAAAACCCTAACGATGTGTTCTGCGTATATTCATCTACACGGGTGCACGATGCAGTATTTATAGGGTTACTCTGGTAACCGTGACCGAACGTGACTCGAGGACGTGCCACGATCGGAGTCCCGAGCCCGGGCCCGGCGAGGCGAGGCGAGCGTGCGCGTGTGGGCTTTCTCCCTTTCTCCCACATGGTTCTAGGAAGGTGGAGAGAACTCTCCCTTATAAGTTGGTCATCCTCCACCTCCACAAGCAATATGGGACTAATGTATGCACACATGTCTCCTTATGAGTGGGCCTTTGAGATTTTCTAGGAATTATTTGTCTCAATTAAGTGGGCTTAGTCCAAATAATCCAACAACCCCCCACCAGATCTCAAAGTCCATTTCGAGATTTGCCAATACTCACTACTGTTTAATATACCAGCGTTTCAGTAGAGGCTGTTAAGTTGAACTTCTGCCTAGAGCTCTAAGCTACACCCATCCACAACTTGAACAATGGACTATGCCTTGAATTGCAAGTTTTGTGTGAACAGGTTTCACTCAAAGTCATAATCGACACCTGGCTGCCAAGAGCCTTCCCTCATGGTGGAGCATATGAGTCGTACTCCATAGTCTCTTCATGAGCTTACTAGAGATCACCGAGTCTCATAGATCATGCGACTTTAGACAAATCGGGCTCATATATGTGTGTTCTTTCAAGAATGCTCAGAGAACAAAGATCTTCGCCGGTTATAGCCAATAGAAACACATTAAGGCATATCGCCATCCTGCCTTTACAAAGATTTTGAGAGTATTGCATCTTCACTTAGAGAGGGTAACAGATTACTCTCCTCGGTTCGCCAATAGCTTGTTTTACCCAGACCCAATTCACGGATCTCCGATCACAAAGGCTTGGTTACCGCTATGGCAACTTATATGGGTCTCATGCCCATCTCCTCGATGCACCTTCTATCACATTCGTGATAGTCCCTTCAAAGGGATCTGGCGAGTGTTTCGGTGCTGCTTGAATATAAGTCACACTTATTACTCCGGTTTCTCAATTTTCGGCAGACTTGATGCGTCTTTTAACGTGTCTTGATTACTTCAAGATTATCCTTAGCATCGTTCACTTTAGCAATCACAGATGATTATCACAGTTCATAAGGATAGCCGGTATTGGTTTTTCAACCACCCAAGAAGTCCATCAAGAGCTCACGCAGCCAATCTGCCTCTCACAGGCGTCAGATCTAAAGCAAAGAGCTCCGCCTCCATGGTTGACCTTGTCAAAATGGTATGTTTGCAGACCTCCATGACACACCACCACCAATGGTAAACACATATCCACCGGTGGCATAGAGCTCATCTACATCGAATCCAGCCGAAATCACTATATCCCTCAAGCGCTTTGCAGGTGCCCTGAATAGTGAATCGCATAACTATAGTACCTTTCAAATAGCGCATTATCCTTTCAAGTGCATGCCAATGATCAACCCGGTTTGACATGAACCTACTCAATTTGCTCACAACAAATGATATATCGAGTTTCGTTGCACCAAAGAAGATACATGAGCGAACCGATAATCCGAGAATATCTCAATTGGTTTAAACCAATTCTCTTATTCTTTCTCGGTGTTACATTTGGGATCATAAGGAGGGAGAGGACTTGTCATCCATAAAGCCAAACCGCTCAAGACCTTCTCCACATAGTGGGATTGCGAAAAGTAATCCCACTCTCATCATTAATAAGCTTGATGTTGAAATTACATCGCCTTCTCTCGATCTTTCATATCAAATTTCTTTGTGAGAAAAGACTTGACCTCATTGATCACATCAATATTTGTGCCAAGATCAAGATATCGCCCACATAAAGGCACAATATAACTCCTTCACCCCCACCATAGCGATAATATACACATCTATCACCTCATTAATTACAAAGTTCGATAAGTCAAAGTGGTGTCGAACTTCTCATGCCATTGCTTAGGTGCTTGTTTCAGCCATACAAAGATTTCAATAATTTACACACCTTGCTCTCTTGACCCTTTACTACATACCCATCAGTTTGCTCCATGTAGATTTCCTCATCTAACTCTCCATTAGGAAAGCTGTCTTCACGTCCATCGATGAACGAGAAGACCATATGAGGCAGCCAGGGAAAGTAATACTCGAATGGTGGTCATTCTAGCAACAGGTGAATAAGTATCAAAGAAATCTTCGCCTTCTTTTTGGGTGTAACCCTTAGCCACAAGCCGAGCCTTGTACTTCTCAATAGTACCATCGGCCTAAGCTTCTTCTTGAATACCCACTTACAACCCACGTTTTACAACCATAGGGCCGCTCACCACCTCCCAAGTCCCATTGGCGAGAATCGAGTCCATCTCATTCTAGACAGCTTCTTTCCAATTATCTTCATCTGGAGATGCATATGCCTCTGCAATGGACATGGGAGTATCATCCACAAGGTACACAATGAAATCATTGCCAAAGGATTTTTCAATCCTCTGTCTCTTGCTCTTTCTAGGAGCTTCATTGTCATCCTCCTCTAGGATTTTCTCAAGTGGTTGCTCAGAAGACTCAACAGGTGTAATAGTCTTAGGAATTATCTCAGAAGAAAATCTAGAAGTGCTATGCATATCTTTCATCGAAAATATATTCTCAAAAAACGTAGCATCACAAGACTCCATAATAGTATCAACATACATATCGGGCACATCAGTTTAACTACTAAAATCTATAAGCGATGCTCATTGAGCATATCCCGTAAAGACACAATCCACTGTCTTAGGCCGAGCTTACGCTTTTTGTTAATCGGTACATTGACTTTCGACAAGCATCCCCATGTGCGCAAGTAAGAAAGTGATGGTTTTCTTCCAACCCACTTCTCGTAAGGGGTCTTCTCCATGTTTCAGTTGGGAACTCTATTCAGGACATGATATGAAGTCAACACGCCTCCCCACCATGCCTTAGATAAACCAGCAGTGTCTAACATGGCGTTCACCAAGTCAGTCAGCATGCGGTTTTTCCTCTCGGCAATCCCGTTTGATTCGGGCGGTAGGAGGTGTCCTCTCATGAATAATACCATGTTCCGCACAAAAATCATCAAAGATTTTGGGAAAAAATTCGCCACCACGATCCGACCTAAGACGCTTGATCTTTCTCTCTAGTTGATTTTCAACTTCACTTTATAGATTTTAAAGTAGTCTAGCGTCTCGCCCTTAGTTTTCAACAAGTAAACATAGCAAAATCTAGTCGCATCATCAATCAATGTCATGAAATATCTCTTTCCACCCTTTGTCAACACACCATTCATCTCGCTTGAGATCACAATGTCTGAGTTCTAGAGGTGCCAAGTTCCTCTCCTCAGCCGCTTTGTGAGGCTTTCGAGGTTGCTTCGATTGCACACAACTATGGCACTTAGAACCTTTGGCAATAGTGAAATTCGGAATTAAACTCATGCTTTGGAAAGCCGATTCATAAGACCAAAATTAATGTGGCATAAACGTGAGTGCCAAGTACTCGCATCATCATTAACACTACCACGATATGGTTCACAGACTTATTATTGAAATCTGAAGGGAAAAGCGGAACAAGCCTCCGCACTCATAGCCTTTACCAATAAATAGTCCATGCTTGGACACAACTACTTTATTGGACTCTAACACTACCTTAAACCCATCTCTGCATAGAAGGAGCCACTAACGAGATTCTTGTTGTGAAGGACATGCTGCTCGTTCTCTCGGTACGATCTTTCCCAAGTGAACTTCAGATCCATTGTGCGGTGCCATGAACGAAGCAAGATGTGACCCATTCCCCATCAGACGGAGGAATCTCGAATGACCCGATAAGAAGAGAACATATTCATGTCGAACACACATGAACATTAGCACCAGTATCAATCCACCAACGGAAGATCAAATCTCGAGAATGCGAAGGTAAATTACCATACCTGCGTCTCGGCAAAGATTAGCGGTCACCGTGTTGATGACCTTGGACGCCTCTGTCCATTGTTGGCTTTTTTCCTCGGCGGCCGCACGATCGGGGCATTCCTTGGAAAAGTGTCCGACCTCACCACATGTGAAGCAGGCGGCTCGGCCTTGTTCATCTTCTTCTTCTTGAAGTTGGTAGTCTTGTTAGGTTTGTTTTTCCCTTTGTTCTTGCCGTAGTTCTTCTCGAACCATGTTGGCGCTGGATCGCCCTCGGCTCCTTTAGCATTGAAATCCTTAGCCCCAGCCTTCTCTTCAACATCGGGACGCCATCGGTTTTCGATCGATATCTTTGTCCTCTTATGTTTTAAAGTAGTGCCGAAACTCCTCCACGAGGAAGCGGTTTTGCAATGATGCAACCGCCACAAAAGGATCGGAGTAAGACACATTCCAGAGTTCGAGTTCCTTGACAATGCATCTTTGATCTCATGGGCTTGCTCTACAACAGAGCGATTATCGGCCATCTTATAGTCATGAAAGTTCTCCATGACATACAATTCCATCGCTCAAGATCCGATGCACGAACTTGGCGTTCAGTGTATCCCACAAGACCTTTCAGCGTCGTTATGTGCATGTACACATCACACGACGGTCAACAAGAACGCTAAGAATGCATCCCACGAAGAGAGTATTGGCATCCGTGAAACTCTTCGCTGCTTTCGGCAGAAGATCACCTTCAGTTTGCCTTTACTAACCCGTAATACATTCATAGTCGTAAGCGAGCGTGACCTTGACTTGCCACCTCTTAAAGTGCACACGGAGAATTTCTCCGGCCTCGGTCGTCGGCAAAACCAGCCATTGATAATCCAGAAATTGTCTACAATAAGGTTTTTGGATTGTTGAGAAATTAGACATTTTCCAGATTAAATTCGAATATAAATCATGAACAAAGATCACGTAAACTAGCATGTATATCTCTAACATAGGTAGCACGAACATCATGATCATCTTGATAAACATGATTAAGCACGAGATTAGACAGATCGAGCGTCTTGAAAGCGAAGAGGATGCGATACCGCGAAGCTCGGTGCGATTGCGGTGTTGATGTGGTCGGCGTTGGTGGTGATGACGTGATCGGCGTTGGTGATGGCGCTGTCGCGAGGCGCTGGCTACGACGACGCCCAAAGCAGCGAACAGGAAGACGAGCCGTGGTAGCGAACTTGAGCAGCGATGAGCGCTTCCCAAAAACCTTATTCGCCTCTCCGGTGTAGGATCTCAAGACGAAGGGTTCCGGAGACTCGCTCTCCGACAGCGGATGCACGTCGGCGCCGGGATGGAGAAGGTTCTGACGGCGCATGAGCGTGAGGTGGCAAAACCCTAACGATGTGTTCTCGTATATTCATCTACACGGTGCACGACGCAAGATTTATAGGGTTACTCTGTAATCGTGGACCGAACGTGACTCGAGGATGTGCCACGATCGAGTCTGCATACTGTCCGTATCTCATATCTGCAAATGCGACTATCCCGAGTAGCAAAAGAATAAATTGCAAAGGAGGTCTGCGTCTGCGCAAGGCCTGGACCGGATTTCGCGAGACCATTCACGTAGGTGCCAGCGCCCGCCGCCTCCGCCTGCCCGTGCGAGCCCGAGCCCGAGCCCCGCCCGGCAAAAGGCGAGGCGAGCGGCTGTGTGGGCTTTCTCCTTTCTCCCACATGGTTCTAGGAAGGTAGAGAGACTCTCCCTTATAAGTTGGTCATCCTCCACCTCCACAAGCAATATGGGACTAATGTATGCACACATGTCTCCTCATGAGTGGGCCTTTGAGATTTTCTAGGAATTATTTGTCTCAATTAAGTGGGCTTAGCCCAAATAATCCAACAAAAAGTTCAAACAGAATTGCTATACATCCATCGAATGGTATTTTTATTAAATCATTTGAATTTCTGGCCTTGCGATTTCTGTGGAGATTCATGCTCTAACTAGCGTGATCATCTTCTTTGGCGACGCACAAGTTTGGATGAGACTCGCCAGATTAGCTAGGGCTCAGGTTCATTGGATCAGGGTTGAGGGTTCACTAGGGCCACGATTTAGAGAAAGGCCGGGGCAATGGACGATGGCGGCAGTAGTGTCGCCGTTCACGGGTTAGAGGAGGTTGATGGGTATTAAGGATGATAAGAATCGATGAGCATTAGGATGCAATGGGCACCACGGGCGGTGGCAACAGAGGAGGAGACGAGCGGCAACAACATGGAGGGGGAGGTGAGGTGGGGTGGGGGGTGGGGGGAGCTGCTGGTGAGGCGGTGACGTGCACAGTGGTGACACTAGAGTTCGAATAGGGCTAAGTGCGTTTGATGGAAGAGGTGGATGAGGATGGTATATAAGAGAGGGGGAAATGATCAGGACAGTTGGATCTCAGTTTAACGGCAGGGACATCTGACTAATTTAAGAGGAAAGTCATTCAACACATGGATAGACACTCCCAAGTTCAAAACAATCCTCGAAGAAACATGGTGTATCAAAAGCATATCCCAATTTTACACAAGTATCTAGACAGATTTCTTGTGGTCGGTCGTCAGTTTATCTGCAAGGCGGGTAGTAGTACTCGTATAAAAAATGTCAGCTTAGTATTAGTACTCCATTCCTTGGAAAATATAAGATATACTTCATCGGTTTAAGTTTATAGGATATATCTTTTAACCGATTTTGTCCATAAATATAAGACGTATTTAATATTTAATCGAAACTAGTGTGATGTTCCCTTTATATCCTAATAAATATTCAGTTTTAATATTCTTCACTATGCATGCATTGAATATAGTGTTTAGAGATAACAATTAGGATAGTTTAGTCGTTTTCAATATCTTCTTATGCTACGCGCCAAGAGAAAATACACTCTATAAACTTATCTTCTTATGCTACGCGTCAAGAGAAAATACACTCTATAAACTTGGACGGAGGTAGTATTTTGACTTTGTACAAGGATTAAGGTGATGGTGACATTGGGAAATGTATAAGAGAAAAAAGCTTAGATACCCCTCAAAATTATGTTGCAAGATGAGAGAAAATACTTTATGTGAGTGGTAGTAAATAAATATATATAGTTAAAAGAGAATAAATAGAAGTAGAGTAGAAAAATCTCACTGAATATACATAAAAATCTTATATTTTTTAATAAGACTATCCAATCTACAGACACTATATTTCTCATCAGAGTGAGTACTAACATGTCACTAGGGGTGAAAACAGATCGGATATGGGTGGATATTACTCTACCTGTATCCTGACATATTTTTTCGGATTTAAAGCTGGATATGGGCTAGCCAGATACGGATACGAATCCAGGTTATTTGAGATACAAACACGGAATGGATGTGACTGATGCAGGTCGGAAATGGATAAAGATATATAGATAATGCACACATACATAGAGTAATATATATGGAATCAAATAACATGAATAAATGGCCATAATAGCAAGTTATATATCAATCAAAAACTTAAATTTGGCCATCATACTGTTAAAGCCCAAGATGAAAGGCCAAAAACATATATGCTTTGAAGTGTGAAATATAATTAATTAAAAAAAATCTTTACCAATTATGTTGAGGCATTTCCCGATCCTTAATTAAATTTGGTTTCAACAACAGTTCAATTTTCCATGGTGTAAAAAGGATGAGTTCCTGGTCAACAAAGACATTGACAATTTTAAGCACGTGATGCAAGATTTAATCGCTCATTTTGATCTGAATCATCTTTCACTAAAAAGGTGAACATCTTTCTAAATATAGTTTTTTCTTATCTTCACCTACTACTACTACTATATAACACTATCTCTTCATCTGGATCGGTTCCCAACTTTTCGAAAAAACCGATAGTGATATATAATTCGGTATGGGTAAGAAATATGATGCAAAACTTTACTATCAGCCTGACAACAGAACCGATAGTGATTATGGTCATCACAATCAGAAATAATATGACCAAAAGTGGGTGCTTTCCTTGTTGATTGTTGTTTACGATGAAGTCAGGGGTCGCATTTGGTGTTGTCAATGACAGAATCAGTGACATTAGGTTCTACAGGTCATTCAACAGCAATATAGCAAATAATAAACTTTAATATGGGCAAAAAAATCAAATAGAAACCTTCTACATAAAACAGGTGTGGTTTAGGTTTAGGGTTTCTTGATTTCATGTTTGCGCATTTTACTCTTACTTATTACTAGCAGTTTTAGGTTATGTTATAACAAGACTTCTTTTTTTTATATAGATTGTTTATCTCCATTTTATGAATTTATGTAACATCCTAAAAATTTTAATAAAGTAAGAAATTAAAATTCAGAATTAAATTACGTTTATTGATGCTTTTTCTGAATTTCCTGAATTTTTTGGATTTTCTTATTTTTGTTTCATTGGAAAAGTGTTTTCAAGTATTAGAATGATAAAAAAATAAAACCTTAAATAAATAAAATGAAAAAATCCTGGATAATCTTAAGAATGCCCTGAGACCCCAATTTTAAATTTTAAAATGTCTTATCCAACATTTATGCATAAAATACAAACTCATTTATTGAACCATGACTAGCAATGCAAGGCAATTGTCAAAATTTAATAAAAATAATAATAGCTTATCTCGAGCTAATAATTTTATATTATCTTTTAAATCATAAATTAATCTAAATTAAAATTTTAAAAATTAATAAATTATTTTTGGATTTTTAAAAATTCAAAAAGAGAGATTAGAAAACTAGTAATATGAATATCAGAATTTTAATAAATTAAATACAAATAATATAAATCTGAAAATTTTATTGAAGGATCATATCATCGGCATCAATGAGTATAAAAATTTTCAAAAAGTTTTGAAAATATTAAATTGTCTGATAATTCAAAAATAGAAAATCTGTGCAAAGTGTCTTTTCAAAATATTTATAAATTCTGTGAATAGTATTTTGACTGAAATTTCTATAGTAAGTAGATAACTGATAAAACATTGCACAGAAAAATTTTCATAAATATTTGATGAGACGCAAAACCAATCCATTAAAGCCCTATCTGGCTTGACCTGCAGTCTATTCTGAGTTTTGCTTCGCTGCTCTTCTCCCTTCACTGGCAAGCAGGCCTGGTTTCCTATTTAAAATGATCAATCATAAATAATTTCCACTGAGCATAATTTGATTCATTTAGCATGAGTAGATCGTGTGAGTGCACTAAACCTCTAGTTGTCATCCTTTTTACTCTCTAGACGGTTAAGCCTAAAATGAGAGTGACCGTGGCTCTGATACCACTTGTAGGGTCGAGGATGCGCCTAGAGGGGGGGTGAATAGGCGTTTTACAAAATTCGATCGCTCACTAAATAAATCGCTCTAATACACCCCTAAGTCAAAACCTAATCAAAGATATATGCGGAAGCGATAAATAGGTTTTGACAATTAAAGCCTAAATCAACTAGGCTCACTAGTGCACTAACTAAATTAAGCCTCTACACTAGAATTGCTAAATTGGACAATCAATTAATACTAAGCAATTCTAATTACAATCAAGCAATTGAACAATATACAATAAATGTAAATACTTGAAAGTAAAAGAGACAGCCGATATTTTTCCGTGGTGTTCGGAGACTTGCCGGTCTCCCCTAGTCCACGTTGAGGCAAGCCCAACCACTTGGACCGGCTCCCTCCGAGCACTGCTTCTTTCCACTAGTCGTGGTTTTTCACGCTATGCCGTAGGCTCAACCCGAACCTTCACAAACTTGCCGGGCTTCTCACACCTTGAGAGTTTCGCAAGACGACGCCACGCTGCCTAGGAGTCAAGAACCTCCAAGAGTAACAAGCCGCTCTTCGCTGAACTTCACCGAGCACAACGAATGCGCTCCGGTGATCACCAAGTGCAACACATGCACAAGGCCTCCCTCAAGTGCAACACATGCACAAGAGGCTCTCAAACCACTCCCTAATTGCAACACATGCAATTAGTGCTCACACTTAAGCTCAAGAAGCAAATGGAGGAGAGCAACACATGCACACACCTCCCACACAACAACCACCTGCCCAAGCCTCCCAAGGGGTATATTTATAGCCCCACCAAGAAAACTAGCCGTTGGGGGCTCAAAACGGGCAAAAGACGACTTGGCCGGTACTACCGCCCTCTAAGGGCCGGTAGTACCGCCCACGACCTCCAACGGTCGGCAACGGTAACAATCCCAAGATTACCGCCTCCGAGGCGCAGAGTACCGACTTACAGACTACCGCCTCCCACCGAGCGGTAGTGCCGGCCACGGCACACCAGCAAAATCACATTCTCTGGAAAATACCTACCGCGCTACAAGCCCGGTAGTACCGCCCCATGGCGGTACTACCGCTCCCACACTGCGGTAGAGCCGCCCAACACTTAACAGCAAAAACAGCCTTCTGCCAAAAGGCTACCGGCACTATATCCCCGGTAGTACCGCATGTAATACTGCTAATGGTTAAAAGTTGGATTTTGGCTTTTTAGGAGGGGTTTTAGGGAATTTCCCCTCCCTCACCTAACCTCATTTCTTTTTCTCCTTGTGTGGCTGACAAATCTTGGGTCAGATTTTTCCCAAATACCTGCCTCCTCCCCAAATCAGTGTGGCGTCTCCCCAGGCGCCTCGGCTCTGGCGTCTCCCAGCGCCTCGGCTCTGGCGTCTCAAAGGCGCCCTCGGCTCTGGCCTCTCCCCTGGCCTCCTCTTCTTTCTCCCTGCAGGCGCCCTCCTCCAGAAGAAGAAAGAAGCGAGAAGCTGGTCGGCGCCTCCTCCTCAGAGGCCGGCGACGCCTGCCCGGCGACCTCTTCCCCAGACCATGAGCTCCTCCTTCCCCCTCTTGCGGCAGCTCTCCCCCACCTCCCTCCTTTCCTCCATGAGCAAAATTTGAGGTAAAACCCTAGGAATTTGGGGGGTTTGATTGCTCGCATGCTAGGTGTTTGAGGAAATGCCTAGGAGGGCTAGGTTATGGTATCGTGGTGAGTTAAGTGTGCAAGGTTGAGGGATGGGCTTGGAGATGCGAGAATCGATGCATTGCTAAATTTATGTGCATTCCCTCCCTTCTACTGTTATTGAGTGTGCCTTTAACCCGTTAATCCTCAGGCTATTAATCAAGCATAGATTCTATGTACTGTGATTAGTGTTGATGTGCAGTAGATGAGCCCATATATGAAATTCTGAAATGTGGATATGCAAGTAGTGAGTAATTTAAATAGTTGTCTGGTTTGTGCTTGATTATTGGAACGGAGCCTATAAGATGCAATAAATTTGTTGGGCTGCTAACTTATTGTGTATGTAGTTTCAATCAAGATTGTGCGATGAGTCTCGGTGATTTAAATGTACTTAGATTCACCATCATCTTACTTTATGTCGAACTAGAATTTTAACAATTGATGAATTGATGGCCATGCATGTTAGCTTCTCTCCATCTCCATCACTGGGTGGTTGAGGTAGGGATGTATAACTCATGTTTCATTACCTTTTCCTGATGAATCATCATAATTCTAAATGTGAGATATATGCCATTTGAGCCTATTATCCTTTCTAGATGCCATTTGTAGATTAAATAGCACTTCTGTAGAATTATGCTTTGTGGTATCCAATATTTGCTCCAATGAGGTCAGGTTCAATTCATAGGCTTTTCTTGTGAGCTAAAAACATTGTTACAAGTAGCTATCATTCCATGCCATGTGTATTCTCCACTTTTCCATGATGGCAATGCCACATGCCCATTACCTTAGTTTGGCATGTGCTATACACATTGTTCTCATTTGTTTAGTTTAATTAAGCTTCTCATGGTCAAGACTCAAGAGTATTAAACCTCATACATAAGTTGTATACTTTGTTTATCCAAGATATTCAGAAGATCAAAGCAATCGCACTATCCTTTCTCCTACTTCCAAGGTCCTGTTTAATTGATAGCATGAACCAAGAAACTTAGCCCTGTGAAGTTTACTGCTTATATGTCCCGAAGATGTATATGCGTATTCCCAAAGGAGTACAGTGACAAAACTCCAGTGAAGAGTGGGTGGAGAACGCAGATCATTGGGTTGCGGGTTTTCTACAGAAACTTGAGGAAGGTTGCCGTTCAATGGTTAAAGGCAAGTGCATCCCCTAGAGCGTCATTAGAGTGTTAAATGTTTTGCTTGCGATAAGATTATGTAAAATTCTAATGATTTGCTTATGTTTAATAGC
The DNA here is from genome assembly GCA_036346375.1 of Guadua angustifolia. Taxonomy (NCBI): domain Eukaryota; kingdom Viridiplantae; phylum Streptophyta; class Magnoliopsida; order Poales; family Poaceae; genus Guadua; species Guadua angustifolia. The sequence continues at coordinate 12,390,314 of CM070521.1, read as the reverse complement.
ATATCTAAACGTTGTGCTTAGTAGGATAATGAGGAGGGATGAATGTTAGCGGTTGGAAAGTAAGTTATTCCATTTCATTTATTGCATTGCATTACGAAATTGTACGAATGAGTATGGTTATGTTGATGCAAGTGTAGGGACAAGTTTGCACTATAATCACCTAGTTCATATATGTAAATTTAATCTACTTTATAGAAATTATGTGATGCCTTTCCTGAATTTTATTCATGACTTTATTTACTCTCGAATGAATCACATTGGGGAAATAGCAAGTTAATTGGTACTTCCATATTGGTAATGGCTATGTGTGGTGAAAATGAATAAGGGATGAAATGCATTCACGTCAATTGCATAATTGCATTCATGATGGACGAGGCGTCCCATGTTGATGGGGCTCGGTGCTCACCCGTAGTGAGCACAAAAGTCCTACTCGTAGTCCCATTCATCGAGGTGAATGGGAGCGAGTCAAGAAGAGTAGGCCTCGCCACGGATGGTTGGGATTGAGGGTGCACACCGACGGGTGTGCACTCACTATACCGATACGCTATGACAATGTGCATTATGAGCATGCATGGTGCATTCATTGTTTTGATTCATGAGAACAAGGGATGAGAGCATAAAAGCATTGCATTGTGTGTTGCAATTGGTAAATGTTAATTGATGAGAAGGAAATGACAAGTTGAGGATTGAGTCGTGGACTCATCCCGAACGATTATTGAGGCGTGAGTATGGTTTAATTACGCTTTCCGAGTTGTATGTGGTAAATGGGGATAGATACTGCTTCTTTTACTGGATGATTTCAATTAAGTATTGGATATGTCAAAGGATGAAGTAGTTGTGCTCTTATGTTTGGTTGTATATGAATTCAAACTGTTTCTTTTATTTACGGATATCAATTAAAGAAACTTTAACTTTATGTCTTGTAGCATTTATATTTTAGTCGAGTTCATTATTTTTATGCCTGATTGCGCTTTGCTGAGTCTTGGACTCACGCTTGTTTGTTTTCTTGTTTTAGGTACTTTGAAGTCGGCTCGTCGGGTTGGGAGTAATAACACGCATACCGACTTGGTCTCAAAGAATTCGCTTAACCGATTCATTCGATCTTGATGTATCTAATAAGATTGTAATGTGTCATGCGTCGTGGTGGAGTTTATTAAATTCTATTGGTTTTGTGATTGGTTAACTAAGGACCTGCTAGAATAATATCCTCTCGCAAATGTTTTCTCTGCTGAGTGGATGTCCTGCTTTTCTAGGAAGGTCATGCCGAAATTTTCTAAATTTCGGTGACTTAGTTTTAATCTGGTTTGGGGAGTTTCAAGGTTGGTTCAATCTTTTAGTAGAGGTATAAGGTTTAGGGTCTTTTGGTAGCATTCGCGGTGCAGTTGGCGCCGGGGTGTTACACCGCATTTGCGGTACTACCGCCCAAGCATAGCGGTAGTGCCGGTCAACAGGAGAAACTCCGATTTCTAACTCCAAATCCATTTCTCCAAAAACCAAACTTATTCTTTGAGCCACAAAGATGATCAACACATGATCATACACACGTGCAAAATACATTTGCACAAACTTAGCTCATGCTCAAAGAATTCAAACCAAAACGCGAAAACACATTTCGCAACCTACTCAAGATCTATTTGCAAAACGTATTAAGCAAATCAAACTCGAGTTTATGAGATTAATCCCCTAGCCATGTGAAGGTCAACACGAGACCCAAATAACTTGCCAACACCCGCTGCAAGCCCTACTCACATGCTCTCGGGATTCCGGACTCATAAACCTCGGTTTATTCGCACAACGAACTTGCAAATAACTCAATAAACACATTTCATGCTTGAGCACTACTCTTTGCAACACATGCAAAAGTCTAGCTCAAAGCATCATCAAATCAAGATGCATGACTCTCTAATTGCAACACATGCAATTCTCTAGTCCCATGCAACCATACCAAATCAATCATATAAAAACCAATACAACCTTATGTGCTCTCTACTTGCAACACATGCAAGCCTCTAGCACATACAAACACATAAACACCAAATCGTGCTTGAGTTCTCTCCTTTTGCAACACATGCAAAACTTAGCTTCAAGCAACCACACGGTTTTAGAAAGATTGTTTTGAAACAAAACCAAAATATGAGGCTTCAACATTTGCAACACATGCAAAAGTGAACTTCACGCAAAAGTCAACGCACTAGCTTATCCTATTTGCAACACATGCAAATCAAAGCATTATGCGAAAACCAAATGCACATGCTCTTCCTCTTTGCAACATATGCAAATCAGAGCATAAACCAAACACAACCAAGCATAAGCTTAACCCATTCGCAACACATGCCAAATGGTTAACCCTTATGCAAAAATCAAATCCAAAAGGTTTGAGCTTGAGTGAACGCAGATTGAGATCACCAACATATGATGAAGCTCAAGCTCTAGGAAACGACCCCTCTTAATAGCACGGCGATAAAAACCTTAGACTCAAAGACTACAAAGTCCTTAGCCTATCTAATTATACCTTCGTCGCAGCACGCGCAAGCAATCCCCTTTGGGGTCTTTATGATCTTCACTTTGATACTCCCCCGGGATCATCACTCGACTCCTCTTCTTTGACTTCGGGATCTTCTCTTGACGCCCATCAACTCATGATGCCGTCCTTGTCTTGTTCTCATCATCTCATCCATCTTTGGACCTAACTCAATCACAACTCATACAAATAGTTAGTCCAAGATGCATGGTTGTCTCAATTATCTCTTGCACTCCATTAACACATAATGGATGCCTTTAGATCAATTGAGCACAACATAAATCAATTTGAATGATTTAATTGTGCCTTAAGTACAATAATGCAACTCATGCTTTATTATACTTAAGAACTATTCATTTGTCCTTAATTAATCACGGAACCCCATCAACACATGATGAAATGTTCTTTAATAATTAATAAGACAAATGAACTCAATTTAAATTATCATTTAAATTGATATGAGTATATATTAACTACACAAGTTTTCATATACTCATGTTGATGAGAGGTAATGATCCATTATGTGAAATCTATATGGAAGTGATCATTACACTAAGTCATCAACTATAGAATACACTCCACATATATATGTGCATAGATATGATTGATTTGGGTATAATTTGCACATATTCAATTTGATCATATTGGAGTATATCCTATATTACCATGAGTATACTATAACTAGGCAATTCAAATATATACTCAAGGATTTAGTTTCTTTGTCTTGATCTTTATATGTGTCAATAAGAATTAGATCAATACAAAGAGACTTTAAAGTTAAACTACAAACTCCCCCTAAGTATGTGCATCCATGTAATATATGAATTGGGAAACATGATGCACATTTTGCGGTTAATATAATGGGGACATTCATATTTTAACTTGAATCCAAAGTATGCAATTAATACTAGAATGAATACATATACGTTCCTTGGGTTTTCCATTTTTCAATGCGATGAGACTAATCAAGGATATTCTAAATAAACAGGTTAGTCTCGATATAAGATTTGTCATTAATAACAAAATCACATTAATGGATAATCACAATATTAGATTTGTCATTAACACCAAAACCATAACTAATGAAGGTTGAACTTACAACCCCTGTGACCTCTACATGCTAAATCACTTACCCATTCGAGCTCTCATGCCCTGATTTTGTTCCCCGCCGATCCGTCATTTCTGCCGCCGCTTAAGGCCGACGGCAGCCCACCTCCCACCTTCTCTAGCCGAATCAGTTCCACTTCTGGATTCTTCTCGTTGAGCTCTGCCTTCCAGTGCCCTTGCCTTCACCAAAAGTCATCGAACGCCGTCGTCGTTGAGCCCAAGCCGCACTCCTGCTTCTGTCTCTTTGCCAAGTGGGGCCCTTTTGTCAATGGCGTGAAAGGATCCAGTGCAATGGTAAAAGGCGCTTTCAATACAAAGAAACGTATTTCATTCTTTTAAATGCATTTTCCAATCGGATAAATATTCAAACATAAATGTCTTCCACGTTTTCAATTCAAATGAGATGAAATAAAATCCTAAATTCATCTAAAATCAGGAAGATTCTAAATATACAAAAATATTGAATTTTTGAACTATAGAACAATTATTTGAACTAAACTTTAATTATAATCCCATATGGTCTTTAATAAATATCTGTGCATAATAAGCCATAAGATGATAAAATAAATTTTATATGATGCTAAGACCAAGATGAATTCAAATATATAAAAAACTTTTAATTTTTGAGTCACAAAACAATTATTAAAATTAAAAAATGAGATAAACTCACTATTATGGGCATTATTGCACATATGGAAAATATAATTCCTAAAATCATAAAATAAATTTTTGTGCTTCTGAAACCATGGGAAACTCAAATATGAAAAAATATTTAATTTTTAATCTATATTTAAATCTATTGCTTTGCAATCATTAGTAGACCTAATATGGCCATTGATAAAAATGAGTATAAAACAACTCATAAAATAATAAAACATTCCTGGATTCAGTAGAGGACTATTCATGTAAAAATATTTAGAATAGAACTTAATTTGCATTCTTTTAGCAAAAAGGAAATGCACATTACAACATTAAATAAATAGGTAATGTATTGCGATTAAAATCAAAATAATGCAAAACCAACTTTAAAACACTACTAGGATTGCACCCTACTAATACCTGAAAAATGAATAAAGGATCATGTATAGTGTAGTCACAAACTTAAAATGAAACATGATCGATTTAGCGTTACCGTTGTGATCATTTGTACTATTTCATCAGTAGATTAAATGACTCATCTAAATACTAAAATTTGTAAAACTAGTTTAGAAACACTGTACAAAGTTCATGCTACTATATTCTGAAGAAAGAATCTCACTTCATCATGATTCGCATATTAATCTTGTTAGTTAAATAACCCTAAGTGTTCACATTTCTGAAGTCCGTAATGTAAATAAACGAACTTCAATTGCAAATGAGAAATCAATGATTATAATATTTGTATCACCAGAACCTTCTCAAATATCATAAAAATAAGACCAATAGCCTAAATCAATAGATCTGACCTATGTAAAACTAATTCTGTACAATATTGATCAAAGAACAAGCACTATTCATACATGAACAAATTGTGATCACTTAAGCCTTTTCGACAACTTGCAAAACAGCTCGTCTAAGTGCGAATATTGTGAAGATCAACCTAGAAAAGATCCTTAGGATATGATCTACAATAATCTAAAAAATATTCTTATTTTAACTTGCTTTGCATCTTAATCCTGTAATTGTAAAACCCTTAAGTGATAAGGTTACGAAAAACATATTATGAATAGTAAAATCAATGAACCTTGCAACTAATGATTAATTCTATTAATCCAAATAATTTTTGCATCTTGAATTCGATATTACAAGTAAAAGAATACATAATTTTAACTTCTTGAATTCGTAAAACAAGAATAGAAAACACATAAAAGAAATCATGCCTCGCTTAAACTGTTAACTATTTAAATATGAACACTTAATGAACTAAAACACGAGAACAGAAAATTATTCAATCCAACCCTAAAACACATCAGCGTTTTGTAGCAAGTCTTTATTTGCTTTACTATCTATTTTCTTTTTGCCCTTATTAAAGTTTGTTATTTGCTATATTTCTGTTGAACGACGTGTAGAACCCAACGTTACTAACTCCGTCGCTGTCAACGCCAGCTGCAACTACAACATCGTCTTAGATGACAAATAAGCAAGGAAAGCACCCCTTTGATCATATTGATCCCAGTGTTTATTTTCCTTTTGTTTATAAAATGATTTCATGCATGCGTTTATTTTCTGTAAATTTGCTATTTTGTAGTACTAGTAGTTATACCTGTTGTTTCATGGAACTCCCTTGATAATTATGGATGTGTGAACCTTGATAACTATAGGGAAGAGATTAGACAATACATAATGTCAAATTGGGTATAGGCGATTTAATAACCATGCTTTAGAATCAACGATGAAGATGATCAGATCAAAAGTTATTTCTTGAGAAATGAAAAATGTGTTTGGGTATGATACAAATGGATAATGTTTATTTTGGTTAAAAATTACAAAATAAAACTATGATTTTGATGTGGGCAATTATTAGCAATAGCCAAATGTACAAGAGAGCATGTACGTAGTGTAGGGTGGAGTATTGCCCATGTCGGATTAAGGACTGAACATCATGTTGTATGATCCAAGATAAATCTGTGCAACCACAAGTGTTGGGATGGGGCAACCTTAAACTGATTAAGTTATCTAGTTTAACTTTGCATTTATGGAAGGCGGGAGATTACACAAGCATTCCTTTCTAGGTCTGCTTGTAGGGGTTTCTATTTACCAATACAACGGTGTACGCCTTTTTAAGGGAAGAAACCTTTATTGTAGGGGTATTGCTCATTTTTCTATTTTTCATAAAAAAACAGGGTATGTCTGTTATTCAGGTTTCTTCTCCCTAGCAAGGGTTAACGTCCTAGGCTGGTGTAAAGTTAAACTAGCTAATGTAAAGGTTTTCGTCATGAACATTCTGGCCACATGCCAAAGGTGCGTGAAACATGCGGCAAAAACAAAAGGTCATGACTTATGGGTAAAATTGTACATCTCTACAGAGTATAAATCTAATCGATTAGCCGTACCCGCGGTTATGGGTGTCTTGGTGAACTAATGCAATGTTAGACTTTGGTATTTTCTAAAAATGGGTTTTGGGTTGGATCTTGTTCTGAAACTGGTTATGGTTTTATATCAATGGGTTGATATTGTTGGATTTCATGAATTGATTTATTGGATGAATGATTATATCAAAATGTCAATGGGTTGACAATTGCTGGACTTCATGATTGAATTATGGATTTGATTATTGGATTATTGGATTACTGGATCACTGGATTATCCAATGCTCAATGAACTGTGAGTACTCCTTATGCTTACTTATTTCTTATTAGCAAACTTGCCTTTACAAATTCCGTTTAAGAAATTGCAATTTGATTCATAAATTAAAATCTGCTTTATGCAAATTCAACCTAGAAACCTCCTTTGATTTAACTTGCATTTATTGCATTTGCAAATACCACCTTAAGTCTTGTTGAGTACGAAAGTACTCAACCTTGCTTATTTTACTATTTTAGGTGATCACGAAGCTTCAAAGAATATCTTTTGTCACAGGGTGCGTGTGACACCCCGGCACCCCATGTACCCTGAATGTTACACCCTCAAGCACCAATACTACAAATTACCAGGAAATTTTAGCAAGCAAACTAAAACACTAGGAGGTTGCCAAACTTAACTAAAAATTTCGGTAGCACCTCCCCTAAAACTAGGACATCCACTCAACGCAGACAAACAAGATAACAGTCATAATAACATCATAACATATTTCTAAATCAGCACACAAGCATTGCTAGATAATCAAAACACATCTATAAGAGTATAAATTGCAAAGTAGAGTATAGTAAAGAAACAACAACGATAACGACAACAACTTATTCATAAACATGAGGCACTAACCATAACCATCACTATCACACTACAATTTGCTAGATCTAAGAGAACAAGGTACCATCATCGACGCAAACCACTAGTTGGAATCTATTACATTGAATTTGAATTATGCGGTTGTCTAAATTGAGTGATACTAAATGAAGTGGTGATGCGATCTCTCTTCCTGAATGCCGATCTCAAGGTACCTAAAAACAAATTACAAAACAAGCGTGAGTTCATACAACTCAGCAAAGTGTATCATATCAAAACAGTAAACGCATAATAGTAAATTAAGATAAATCGAACATTAAATGATAATCTCACAAGAATATAAACATCTTGATAATCACATAAGAATACAAACGCATAAGAACCACATCATAACATGACATTACTTTCTCCTTTAATCGTGCAATGCAACGTGACGTTAATTTCTCTTTACCCATGCAATGCAACATGTATGCCCCTAATGTCCATCTCATAGCATATACCAGTATTGCTGGGTGCCCACCCGTCGGTGTGCACCCTCTTATTCCCATCCATCCCGTGGAGGGGCCTACTATTACTGTCTCGTTCTCATCCATCACTGTGGATGGGACTACGAGGTAGGACTTTCGTGCTCACTACAGGTGAGCACAGAGGCCCGCATCTACATGGGTCACCTCTTCCATCATGAATGCACATATGCAAATGATGCACAATTTTATTTTCATTATTCATTTGCCATGAAGCATATTGCCAAATGACCATTCACAATATTAATCCATTCTCATCTTCACAGGAATGGAGTGCCCATATACTAAGCATTTTCTCATCCTAATCAACTCATAATTATCATCATAATCAAAATCATAAAGTAAAACATGCCACTAATCCTTTTAGCATCCTATCCACATGATACACTTGCCTTTAACCGCGAGGAGTGGGGTGGCGTGAGGATGAAGCCACCCCCGAAGATTCACCACCTGAAAATAACATTTGCACACTTATTTTCAAAAACTAAATAGCTCACAGCATCTCATAGTGCATCTGCGCTCTATTTCGAAAACAGCCCCAAATCCTAGCTAAAGGAAATCTAAACAGCCAGCATAGAAATGAGCATATTTCCTAAATGGCTAAACCAAAAATTGAGTTCTTATACTCTAAATGACCATAAGAGGATAATCTACAATTATCATATAGCCATTCATTCAGGAGATGCATAAATAATTCCCAGATCAGAGATGAACAGAGGTTATATGCATTAACCCTAGTTCTGAACAGCAGGCATAGAAATGAGCATAACTTTCAATTGGCTAAGTAAAAATTTGCATTATTGGGCTCCAAATGACCATAAGAGGATAATATACAATTATAATATAGCAATTCATTCAGGATATGCATAAATAATTCCTAGATCAGAGATGAACAGAGGTTATATGTATTAACCCTAGTTCTGGATAGTTTGCACTAAAATGAGAATATCTCCTAAATGGCTAAACAAAAATTTGCATTATTATGCTCTAAATGACCACAAGAGGATGATCTACAATTATTGTACATCCATTCATTCAGAAGATGCATAAATAGTCCTCGAATGGCACTTTGAATCTCAGTCTAAAATCTGAACCTTTCGCAGCTTCAGATTTCAGGAAAACAAACTTCAAAATAGCATAACTAATGATTCTTGAATCCAAATCAATCAAAAAAGGAAATTTTATTAATCTATAGGAAATTTCCTAACTTTCTCTAGGCAATCAAAAATTCTAATTCGACTTGCATCTTGCATTAAACAGCAGCTCAAATTTTCAGCTACCAACACAAGCATAATCAGGACAGCCAGCACTAAAATGACGATATCCTTTGATTGGCTGAATAAAATTTAGTGTTCTTGGTCTCAGATTAAAGAGGAAACGACGAGCTACAACTTTCTCTACAGCCAAATATTTAGGAAATGCTTTTAACCAGCTCGAAACACAGCCCAAACAACAGGAACAGAACAACCCGAAAACTGAAATTTTTCCTCCAAAACCTAGAGCCACTTTCCCCCCCAAATCCCTCAAGACACAAACCCTAGAACACCCATATCAGCCAAATATCCCCATTAGAGCAGCATGCACACCCCAAAAACCAAGAAATTCTCACCTCCATGCTCATTAGGGAGGAGAAGAGGGAGGATGCTACAAGAAGATTCTTGTCATTGCTGCTACTGCCTTTGCTACAAGGGGAAGGAAGGGAGGATGCCGGCTGGAGGAGGAGGAACCAAGGGCTGGCTGGCTTGGGGAGGAAGAAGCCAAGGAGGGGAGGCGCCAAGAGGGGAGGAGGAAGCAGGAGGCGCTAGGAGGAAGGAGGAGTAGTCGGGTGGGGGAAAAAGAGGAGCCGGGTGAGGGGAGGAAAAAGGGAAGGGGAAAAAGAAAAAGGGGTGGGGGAAAAGAAATTCATCCGTGACACAAAAAACATTTTCCTACGACAATTCATTTAATCTGCAACATTACAGTGCGGGAACTTTATGGACATGATCTTTCTAGGGTTTATGTTTTGGCAGTTGCCTGAGGGATTGGATGTGCACACTACAAGACTTTACTTCTTTTGTGTAATATTAAATACTCTGATTTGTAAATATCCATTGTACAATCAGCTTCCGCATTAATATTATGATGTATGGTTGTGGTTCCAATTGTTGTAAATGTGCGTACTAGCTACTAATCCAAGGACTAGTACGGAATGCACATTAGATTTCTATTTTTGCATTTTTGCAAAAATGGGGGTCGTTACAATTCAATAGGATAAAATTATATATAATTTTATATTCAATTTTGAACTCAAGAGGCTAAAATTATTTGGATGAATTGAATTAAGATATTAGTCATTAAGTAGCATGTCATGCAAATAGTATTTAGCCCTAAATGTTTTTGTGTAAGGAGTTAATTGCTCATGTTAGGTATAAGTTTAAGCTACTAATTATAGGACATATATCCATGGTTTTAAGAAGGTTTTGGTGATACAAATATTTTAATTACTGATTTTTTATTACTTAAGTTCATTTACTTGTGTTACGGATTTTAAGGTTTATATTAAGTAATGTTATGCTTTTGACAGGATTCATATACAAAGTATATTATAATAAAATTATTTCTATAAAATAGGATTGTCTTGCCTTATGGGGGCATCTAGGAGCTGGTCTCATTGATATTAGAGTTCTTTTGTAATATAATATTTACTTCCTAATCTTATACATATTTTTAAGGTTTATGTTATAAAGGGTTAGACTTCGTTTTAGATTTGCGGTTGCACTTTACATAGATATGCAATTATTTTTGTAGCATTAGCAGGTCATGATCTTGGAAGTGTCTTGAAATTGGTTTTATATCTTTTTGTAAAAGTTATTAATATTTTAGTTTGCATGTATATAGAAAATGAAGTCTTTTATGAACTTAATTCAAATTAGATCTTTTTGCTGACTCTTATGATCTTGACCTTAGGAATATTTTGAGATTAATCCTACATAATCTAACATTTAATTATGTCATTTTTTTACTTATACTTTGAATCCTTAAGTATGTATGTGTGTGTGTATACAGTACATGAAAGTATATTTTGATTAAAAGGATAAGTGCAGACTATGATTTATTTTAATGATTTTTATTGTATTAGGTAATCTGGACCTATAGAGCCTTTCATTATATTTGTACTTATTTATGGATTTTATTTATATATTAATCATATACATATATATTTAAAGCAAGATCAATTACTAACTTGGTTCAAACTTATGAAATATTTTTTACATAAATAGGGGTATTATGGTTTCACTAAGGCCTAAGATTGATTTTACCAAGATTTTAATTTATATGATCCAAGTTTTAGCTATTTTGATTTCTATGCATTGGAATACAATCTATTTTTAAATCTAAATCAAACTAGGATAAAATATAAATGTTTTTGTAGAAATGGATCTCCTTAGGTTTTAGGATTTTCTAGAATTAATTTCATGATTTTAGGAGTTAGTGTTTGCTTATTTTGTATAGTGGTCATATTAGGTTTTATTTCAAATTTGAATTCAAATAATTCAAAATTAGTTTAAAAATTAAATATTTTTGTACAAATCAGTTTCTTATGATCTTAGGAGCATATAAAAATTATTTCATGATTTTTGAATCTAGGGTTTTCAATTTTTGTATAGAGACCATAATAGGGTTTTGTTTAAATTTAAATTCAAATAATTCAATTTTAGGTTAAAAATAAATAATTCTGAATATTATGAAAGTAAATTATTTTATATAATTTATAAATTTATTTCATAGGATTTGGATCAAAAATGCAAAAGATATTGCCATTTGAATCTCTAGGGTTTAGAAAAATGCTGAAAATGGGAAATGATGTTTTCTAATAAGGAAAGCGGTTTCTGTTTTTGGCTTTCTTTTAAATCAACCACGTGCTGACATGGCTGACCCACGGGCAGTGGGATGTGAGTACTGGTGAGGCACTGACAAGCTCGGCCCGCATGTTATAGAGCCAGAGCAAGGAAAGTTCTTAGGCATCTCCTCGGCTTCGAGGCGAGGCTAGAGAGTAGAGATCGGTGACTGGTAACATGATGGGTGAGAGTAGGTGTTGGCACACCTGAGGGTAGGCTAGAAGGTACTCGCCATCGAGCTCGTGCAGCGGCAATGGCGGGGATTGGCGGGGTTGAAAAGAACTAGATCTGAGCCCAAATGGGTAGCGAGATTAGCATCAAGGAGTATCAGAGGTTCCATTTTTCTGGTTAAGTAGGTTAGAGACTAACTGAGGAGCTCTACCAATGTTTGTTGGACAAGAAAAAGAAGGGTACCCAAGGCGGCATGAATTTGGGTGTTCTAGGTTGAAAATGAGGCTTGCAATGAAGTTAGGAGCTGATGAAGGTGTAAATTGCGTTGTAAGGGTTGATTTATGTTCACATGAGCTCGAGCTATGATCAGGCTTTTCCATGCCAGCAATTCATCACATGAATGCCTTGATGTGGCAGCGTTTGGGTGAAGGAGTCGCTGTTGCGGCAGAGCATTCGGTTGAGTTTTGTGATGCGGCACAGTTTTGGCAGAGACAGTAGTGAGACGGCTTGTTGGAGAAGAGGATCACAGAGACTACCCAATGGGGCCGACTACAGTAGGTGGTGCACTGTTTTATTGAAAAGAGATGAAACCACCTTATCTCTTCAGTGGTCAAGTGATGATTTTGAGCTTTAAATAGGGGTCAAGTCTTGCTGGAAATTTTTTGATAATTTATCTTAGTGAAGTTTATATAATTTTGATTACCTTGTAAAATTTTTAGGTCGAAATAACATATATAGAATTTCTATTAATTATGACAAGCTACTATACTCAAATTCTTATTTTCTTATTTAATTTATTTGAGCACTAATATTTTATCAAAAAATTTTGAAATGTTTTGTAGATGTTCCTTATGTCTATAGTATTTTTATGAAAAAAATTCAACTTAAGATCATTTGTATTTAATTTATAATAATTCTGACATTGAGACATTTGTAAGACCCCGTCTAAAAGAACAAAAATCTCCATATGATTATTGTGCTAATCCCATGATCAGTGGCTAGCACTCACATGTTGACGAATACTCATACCGGGGGAACCCCACAGCAAAGTATACATCTACTTCAAGATCGACTACCTCCTAGTCGTTCGCATGTGGCGGCGAGACTGGAGGCGATGCAAAGCGTTGGAGGGGGTATTACCAAAGTCCATGCCCCTTACAGATGGGATTATCCCTAAATATCGGCTGGAACGCTAGACGATCCGATTTGGGCCCAGCTCTAGGCCCAGCAGAGGGCCACGAAAGACCCTCAGCCTCGTTCAAGACCCCCCAAGGGCAGTCCAACCTGGCCTCAGGTTGGACGCCTCGCAGGCTCCGACACGGCCACAGGTCGGACGTCCCCGCAGGCTCCGACTTGGCCTCAGGTCGGATCCCGGACGAGCTCCAGCTCGGCCGCCTTCGCCACGTCGTCGGTCGACTCCGAATTGACCGCCTGCCCCGTGGACACGACGTCCATGCTGGGGCAGGGGGCACCATCCCGAGGTAGCCAGAGGGCTGCCTTAGTTAGAGCCTCGGTCGCCTCGCCCCGTCAGGCGCAGTGGAGAGACGCGCTCTCTCCCGAGGCGGCTTCAGGGCTCATCATAACTATGTCAGCGTCTGACAGGCGTGCGGAGGGTAGGTGCGCACCTTCCCAACGGGGCACTGTCCGCTAGGTCTACCATCCCGGCATAGGGCGACGGGGACCTGTCAACCATCAAGACCGAAGACCAGGAACTTCCGAGCGTAGCGTACCCCTACTTTTTTCTCTAAAAAACTCCCATGTAACCTGCCCCCTCTGCATATAAAAAGGGAGGCAAGGACCCTAGGGAGAAGGGATTGACACTTCCTTCAATTTGTATTCACACCCACTCACGATGGCTTGCGCTCTCGAGCCATCCGACCCAGGCAAACATCCCCGAGTTCTCCCACTCGGGCGACCGCTGAGGACCTGTCCTTAGCCCCCCGCTTGTAATCCTTTGTAGTCCACAACACCCCGAGCAATAAGAACCACCACCATGAACTGGACGTAGGGACATTCAGCCCGAACCAGTATACATCTTGGGCTCCCTGAGTCAACCATCGAGGAGAGGGAACGCGCGGCCCCTTGACTTACAAATTTACTTGCCGGTTATACGAAACACCGACACATGTATACAACATTAATATCACAACCACACACAGGATATACATAGCTTACAACAAAAATTAATTATACAGAGTTCATTACATAACAATATAAAACAGCAGAAAAGAGTCATAAAGAAAATCCAAAAGTCTCGGGGTATGCCCATCCATCCCTCAAGCAACTGACTAGGCCAACCCTAGAAGAAATCATCATTAAAATTCCCGTGACATGCTTGAAAGTACGAATCATCGGGCATGTTGCAAGCTTCGTCCTCTGAATTAACGAAGATAGCAAGGTTGAGGACATTAGTACTCAGTAAGACTTATAGTGGTTCACAAATGTATATAATTAATTATGCAGGCTTAAACAAAGAACATGCTCTAGGTTTTTTTGTATTTGCATAAAGAAATGTAAACATATGACTAAATAGATTGCAAACCGGAATTTATAAAATTGCTAAGGATTTTTCTAATCATAAGCAAGTATCCAATTTCCCAACACAGTCTACCTAATTGCGAAGCCCATAAATGTTGATCCTTTGACACCAAACGAGGGTTGCTAAACAGTTCTAAACCAGAAATCCATTTGTCAAAATATAAAAATCTAACATTGGAATGACTTCACCAAGTGACCATGACCGCGGGCGAGCGCGGCTAATCGATTAGATTTACACTCTGCAGAGGTGTACAACTTTACGCACAAGGAATGATCGACCTCTTTTGCCAGGCCAATTAACACACTTTCTTTGGTGTGTCGGCAAGGAAAACATACATACTGTTACATTATTTAGACATGGCTTTGAACTAGTCCGGGACGTAATCCCTCGCCATAGAAACAGAAACACTCACCTAAGACATGGCTCCTTTCACACAACACCCAACACACCATTTCTGTTCATGGCAAAGCGTACATCGTTGCACCAGTATGCATTTATCCACACCGAGGTGTGGAAGCCTCTCACAAGTAGACCGGAACGGAAAGCTTCTGATAACTCTCGTCTACCAATATGCAAAGCCATATCTAAATAATTTAATAGGTTAACTCCGTCCCATACCAGCCCTCATGTTTGCACGGAGTTCTTGGATCAATAGCATCCCATTACTCGGTCCTTAATCTGACATGGGCGATACTTCACTTTACACTATGTGCAATTCCCTTCGCACACTTGGCTATCACCAAAAATCACCCGCGTCGAGACCATAATTTTATTTTTGGTTTTTAATGAAATACTAGCAACCTTTCCAAAAGATAGCTATTCAATTTAAACAGTGGAAAATGTCAAGATCCATTTTTAAGCATGGCTAAGCAATTATATTATGCTAGCGATTATACCCCAAAACGACATCATTTATGTCTAATCCATACTAGGGTTTACAAGGTTTACTTATTTATACATATTAAGGAAATCCATAATTTACATGTGTAGCTACTAATGCTACCCAAAATAGCAACCTTATGGGGAATTACATGCATTACATTGACAAAAGCAACATATTGTAGGTAAATTATCGGATTCAACATGATCAAGGAGGTGCTTGCCTTGCTGCTCGTTGTCGGATCAAAGTCTAGATCAGCGACAAGATCTTCTTCCTCCTCAGGAACATTAGTGTCTACACATCGTGTAACAGGAAAATAATCAACAATAAGTAACTCAAAAGGGCAAAAAGAAAATAGATAGCTGTCGGGGATTGGATAATTTCCACAAAGACCATTGTACCCCGGTAGCCAATTTTCGACCGACCATATTTTCCCTTGGACGATGTCCCCAAGGAAGACCCTCGACAGACCGGTGATGGGTTCGCTTGACCACGCCCCACTAGTCCCGAGCATGCGCTTTAGTTTCGAGCACGCACCTTAGAGGAGTCTTGTTGAGGCCGAGTCAAGGAAGATCTCAGGCATGATCGGCAGGTCGTGCTTGGTCCATGAAGACGACGTGGCATTAATCACACTGCGGCTCAAAGGACCGTACGGCCATGTTCTGAGCCCATTACGCCCATGTCACAGCATGGCGGAAAGCGGCGGAGTCAGTTACGGCTACGTTTGGGCACAGTAGTGGTATGTCATTCGGTTATAACTGCCGTAAGACTGTGGACGCCTATAAATGCCCCTCTGTAAGAAGAGAAAAAAGAGAAAAGGGCTGACAAGCAACACTCGTAGAGACACACACAACGTATTCGCGCAAGTGTCTTATAAGCATTCAAGCAGTAGTAAAGCCACTGAACGTAGGGTTGTTATCTCCATCATGAGAGGCCCGAACCAGGATAAAATCTCTTGTCTATTGTCCTTTTCGAGCATCCATCCCTTCTTAGTGACATTCCTCGGACGCCAAACCCTTCGCGGAAAAGGGGCCTTGGTTGATCCCTCATTCAACAAGTAAGTTCGACGGGGGATCCGTTTCCCAAACGTCGACAGCTAGCGCCGTCCGTGGGGATCGACTAAGTCCTTTCACGAAGAATCCCCAAAGATGCCGAATTCTCAGGATGGTCAAGACCTTTGCGTCTTCGACGACATTGAGGATGATGACATGTACTACACCGACGAAGACGTAGCTGGTGTGGCTGACCCGGAAGGTCACACTGAGTCTGGGAGTTCTTCCCTAGATGTTGCAGGCGAGAACGTTTCCTCCTCTCGCAGCGTGATTCCCTCACTGATGAGGAAGAATATGATGATCTCTATGATGGTCTGGATATTCCTGATCATTTTGAGCCCGATCATGAGACCGCATCGCATGGAGACACCATGATGTCACCTTCGTGGTCCCAGTACTCCCGTGATGTCAAAATGGCGGGAGGAGAAGAAGATCCCAAGGCCGAATCCTCGGGGCTGCTCATCATCATCGATATGAGGCAGCCAAGAGTCATTTGGAGGCGTCCCTGAACAGAACCCTGGCAAGCACCTGTCGCCAAGCTCGTGAAAAGATGGGCACCAGGGCTGAAGACTCGGCTCACGGGAATTCTCACGAGCACAATTCTCCGAAGCACGTGCATGACCGCCGGCCAAGATCATCTCCTCATGTTCCCTAGAGCGTTGAACGGTTGCGGGCCATGGCGACGGTCGTGTGCAACCTTTGAAATTTTCCCGATCAGGCGGACCTGGAGGCCATGGGCACGATCGTGGCCAAGAATCTGGAAAAACTCACCACCGATATGAAGCTTTCAGGGTCCCCTAGCGGCAAGGAAGCCCGGAGTGTTTCCCGGGACAGTAAGCATCGTTCTCTCATTCTCTCCCATCATGGTGACTCCCGGAGCCCTGCTCGGGAAGGCCGCAGGAAGCATGATCGATACCGCGAGGATGTTCGGAGCGGTTCCAAAATGACCTCGCGGGATCAAAGGTACGCTCGGTCCAGTCACGGGCATACCGAGTACTTTGCCTCGGGGCGGTCTTCACCGCGCCGATATGGAGAGGTGTTCTCTCGCCTTGGCCCGCGTGTAGGGGGCCATCGCGGTAGTGACCATCACGGTCGCCATGCTCGAAGGGGTCATCACGACAGTCCGGCATTCGGATGCCGAGCTTTCTTAGCATCCCTCCGCGACGTCTCATGGCCAAGCAAGTTCAAACCCGGTCACATCGAAAGATTTAACGGGACCCAAAATTCGGATGAGTTCCTCTCAATTTACTCCACTATGATTCTGGCAGCTGGAGGGGATGAGGGAGTTTTGGCCAACTTCCTCCCCACGGTCTTGGACGGAGCCGCTAGGACGTGGCTCTTCAACCAAAAGGAGGGGTCGATCCGCTCGTGGAGGCAACTCAGTGAGGTGCTTCGGGCAAACTTTCAGAGCTGCTACGTTCGCCCGGGCAAGGAGTGTGTCCTCGAGCGCTTGATCTAGACCGAAGAAGAATCTCTGAGGCACTTTGTCCAGAGGTTTATCAAAGTAAGGAATTCAATTCTGAGCATTTCAGACGAAGCAGTTGTCCGCGCTTTCAAGTTTGGAGTCGGGACATTCGCTTCGCGCAAGATTTGGAGATTCATCCGGATCTGACGGCCAACGAGCTGTTCCGTATGGCCGACCATTATGTGAACGCCGACGAGGCGGTCCAGTCGAAGAAGATGCTGGACGAGGGCAAGCTGCCGCCTCAGCCGGGCCTAGAAGGCTCCACAAGCAAGAAGCATCCGGGCTCTGTGGAGAAGAAGATTAAGAAGAAGAAGAAGAGGTCGTCCACACCCGGCGTGGTGGCGGCCATCGAGCATCATCCACTGCGGGCTCCACTGTCTCAGCAGCTTGGGAGAAGGAGCCGTCCACCTCAGCGGTGCAATGACCAAAGTCGCAACGACCAAGTTCGTGATGTCCAAGATCGCGGTAGCCGAGGTATGCCTTCTAACAATTGCTTTTGTCCACTTCATCAGGCATACAGGCATGACCTTTGCAACTGTCGAATCTGGGCACTCCGCTTGGAGAAGTTCTACAATGGCAAAGGCCCTATGCCCACACTCCCAGGAAAGGGGGAGAGCAGCAAGGGCAAGGGCAAGCGGCCCGCAGATAAAGACGACGAAGACATGGAGTACCAGAAGCCCTACAATCATATAGCGGTTATATTCAGGGGCTCCTCAGCACACAAGTCTCGCGGGGATCTGAAGGAGGAGCACGGGAGGTACACCACGTCGCTCTAGGCAAGCCCCCCATGCAGCAGCTCAGGTGGTCTGAGTTGTCCATTACTTTCTCAAGGATGATTGTCCCCTTGGAATGACTAAGCCTTAGAAGCTTCCCTTGGTCGTGAATCCAACCATCAGCAATGCTAAGGTGCGGCGAGTCCTCATTGATGGCGGAGTTCCTTAGACCTCATATCCGCCAAGGTCCTGGGCGAGATGCAAGTTCCTCGGTCCAAGATCAAGAGCATAGCGGTCCCATTCTTTGGGATCGTTCGAGCACCTCGGTCGAGCCCCTTGGCCAGATCATTTTGCCCGTCACATTCGGGAGCTCGAGCAACTTCCGAACAGAGATAATCACATTTGAAGTTATCAACTTCGAGTCAGCCTACAACGCCATCCTCGGTAGGCCGGCTCTCTTCAAGTTCATGGCCGCTACGCATCATGCGTACCAGTGCCTAAAGGTTCCCGGCCCAAAGGGCGTAATTACCATAAGGGGGAACCAAAGGGCGGCTTTGAATTATGATGAAAAGTCGCTTGACATGGTCGGTAGCTGCCTCAGCACGGCCCTGACCAAGAGCCGAAGAATTCCCGGCCGAAAGTTGCCCTCCAGCCGGGAAGAGAAACCAAGGCGGTCCCGCTGAGCAGCGCGGATCCGGCTAAGGTCTTGCATGTAGCATCTTCCTTAGATCCCAAATAGGAACTCGAGCTCATTACTTTCCTTCGGAAGAACACAGACGTGTTCGCTTGGGAGCCGTCCGATATGTTCGGAGTCCCAAGGAAATGTCGAGCACGAAGCTAACTGTTCGCTCGATAAAGAACTGTGCAAGAAGCTCGAGCGTTTTCCCGGAGAAACAAGCAATCATCCAGGGTGAACTCGACAAGCACCTCAAGGCCGGCTTCGTCTGGGAAGTCAAGCATTCAAAATGGCTGGCGAACCCGGTCATCGTCAAGAAAAAAGGTGGCAAGTGGCACATGTGTGTCGATCACACCGGCTTGAACGCTGCTTGTTCCAAAGATAACTTCCGTTACACAAGATAGACCACCGGGTCGATCGCGACAATGAGTCCTGTGATGAGCTTTCTGGACGCCTACTTAGGCTACCACCAGATCAGCATATCCCCTGAAGATGAAGAGAAGACTTCATTACCCCGTTCGGCACGTTTTGCTACACGACCATGTCTTTCGGTCTAAGAAACACTGGAGCAACCTTCCAGCGCCTGATGCAGAAAACCTTCTCAAATCAAATAGGTCGAAATCTGGATGTCTATATGGACGACATCATGGTCAAAAGTAAGCTCGCCTCAGGTCATGTATCCGACCTTGAGGAAACCATTTGTAACATCAGCAGGCATCAAATAAAACTTAATCTTGAAAAGTGTCTTTGGGGTAAGAGCGGGCAAAGTGCTCGGCTACATGATCAGTCCACAAGGCATCGGGGCAAACCCAGAAAAGATTGAAGCCATTGAAAGAATGTGGCCTCTCAGTTGCGTAAAGGAGGTCCAAGCTTTGACCAAACGTATGGCGGCTCTGAGTCACTTCATTTCCTAGTTAGGCAAGCGTGGCCTGCCTTTCTTCAAGGTGCTCCACAGGCACGATGGTTTCGCGTGGACGGAAGAGGCAAATCGCTCCTTTGAAGAGCTAAAACAATATCTGTCCAGCCCACCTGTCTTAACCACACCAAGGTCGGGGGAAGCGCTTCTGCTATATCTAGCGGCAACCCCGCAGGCCGTAAGCGCGGTGTTAACGGTCGAACGAAACGGAGCGCAGCGACCAATTTACTATGTCAGCGGGGTCTTGCACGGACCAAAGGAGCGATACCCTGAGATCCAAAAGCTCTTGTACTCGCTGTTCACGGCCTCAAGAACTCTGCACCACTATTTTCAAACCCATAAGGTCGTAGTTCCGACCAACTTTCCACTTAGCGAGATCTTAAGAAATCAAGACGCTAGTAGTCGAATAGCAAAATGGGCTATGGAGCTCGCCGAGTTCTATATCCACTTCTCGGCTCGCTCGGCGATCAAATCCCAGATCCTGGCAGACTTTGTAGCATAATGGATGAATCCGGTGCCACCCGCTACCGAGCTCGTTGGATTCGAGGAAGGTCGCTGGACCATGTACTTTGATGGGTTGCGAGCCTATGAGCGCTCGGGGGCTGGGGTCGTGCTGGTATCCCCCTAGGGAGATCAACTCCAGTACGCCATTCAATTACACTTTGCCGTGACCAATAACGCGGCGGGGTATGAAGGCTTCCTGGCCAGGCTACAAGCATGCAAAGCGTTCGGAGTCCAATGACTAACTGTAAGAGGCGATTCGCAGTTGGTCGTCAACCAAGTTATTAAGGAGTATCAGTGTTCTGATAACTCAATGGCGCTTAAGGAAGATGGAGAGGTACTTTAGGAATTTCGAAGTACTCTACATCCCCAGGAAGGATAATTCCCTGGCCGACCACCGTTCAAAGGTCGGTTCCTCCTAAATGCCCACCCCGGCGGGGGTGCTCGTCGAGCACTTATACAAGCTCTCCATTCCCTCTGTAGAGAAGGCACCGGAGATGTGCGGTAGCATCTCCCTCCTAGAGCATTGTGCAAATTGGATGACGCCATTCATCCAATATCTTGCACATGGGACACTGCCCGAGGAAGAAGCTGAGCGTTCTCAGCTTATAAGGCGATCCTCTCCATACAAGTTGATCGAGGGTGCCTTGTACCGCAAAGGAGTACTAGGAGTCCTCTCCAAGTGCGTATCTCAAGAAAAGGGCAAGTTCCTTCTTAGCGATATCCATGAGGGTGTGTGCGGAGCTCACTCGTCCTTCAAGACGCTCGTGAGCAAAGCCTTCCGATCGGGTTATTATTGGCCAACGGCCTTAGCCGATGCCCGATCGATCGTGGCGACTTGCCGAGCATGCTAGTTTCATGCTTGTAAGGCACATCAGCCAGCATACGTGCTTCAGACTATCCCTCTTTCATGACCATTCTCGACCTGGGGAGTCGATATACTCGGACCTTTCCCCCGTGGTCGGAAAGGCTACAAATTGTTGCTCATGGCCATCGATACTTTCACTAAGTGAATCGAAGCCGAACCCGTATCGACCATTTCGGCTCAAGCAGACAGGAAGTTCTTTCGCGGTAATGTGGTTACGCGTTTCGGCATTCCTAATCACCTCATCATAGATAACGACACTCAGTTCACTAGCGAACTGTTTCAAGCCTACTGTGAAGATATCGGGACAAAGGTCTACTTCGCCTCTGTAGCGTATCCGCAGAGCAATGGAGCAGCTGAGCGAGCAAATGGGCAAATTATCCAAGGGATCAAAAAGAGGGTTTTCAAAAACCTCAGCCAGCATGGTCAATCATGGGTGGAAGAGCTTCCTTCCGTCCTATAGTCGATTCGACTTTCTGGCGAGCCGCTATAAGCGAAACCCTTCCTAAATGCGTGGTGCGAGGCCGTATTACCCGTGAAATAGTGCTGGGTTCTCAAAGAATGCACTTGGTCAACAACGTTGACCAGGAGCTTAAGCGTCTCCTTGACCTAGAACTCGCTGAGGAGACACACGAACGGGCTTTGCTGCGATCCGCTGTTTACCTACAGGCTCTTCGTAGGCATGCGGTTAAATTGATCTGACCAAGGACCTTGCAAGTTGGCGACCTAATCCTACGTCGAGTTCAGGACCTATCCAAAGCCAACAAGCTGTCCCCCAGATGGGAGGGTCCATTCACGGTAGTCTCGATGGTGCGCCCGGGGGCTGTCCGCTTAGCGATGGGGGATGGTCGGGTGCTCACCAGCTCTTGGAATATCGATCAACTGCGCAAGTTCTTCGTCTAGCCTTCATTTACCTTCGTATCGTACGTGTGCTCATCGAATTTTTTCTATAAAATTCGGTTCTTTCACCCGCGCGAAGTCCATTCTTGCCAAGATTTTGTGAATGCCTCTAAGGTCACTGCCCGTTGGTAAGCCGACTCAGTCTCGCACAAGGGCACACTCTTTTCCTCACGGTCTTGGTGATGGGACGAGCGCGTCCGGGCAGGAACATTCGCTTCAATTGGCCTATTCTAAGGTTTAGCTAGCGTGCGCAAGAACGTACAGAGTGCCACGGCCAGCGCCGAATCGCTAATCTCGCCACCAAAGGCCGCAGTCTTCATAAGCCGATTATCATTCATAGTAGTCCTTCACTGCAAGTTCACAATCGCACACAGACACCCTCTCAGTTGGTCCAGAGCCTTAGCTCGATTCGCGCGTGTTTGGTCGTCGTGCACTCTGTCGGGCAACCATGCGTTCTTCCTCATCAAGGCTATACTCGCAACTTAGGGGCATGGGTTCGAGACACTAAGGAAGTTAAGGCCGTGCGCATTTCTTTCTCCCGACCTATCCCATGCTCGCAACTCGAAGAAATTGGTGGTTTGGTCGAGGGAAAAGCGCGTATTTTTTCTAACTCTCCTGTGAAAGAGCTTGTGCTCGCAACATAAGTGCATGACCTTCGTTCACAGCGGGAGGCTTAGTAGGGATCGAACTACCACACTAACGCGTTTTTCTAAAAACATGCGCTCGTGTTTCGTTCCACTTGTACTTCTATTTGTATCCTTTTTCGTCTGCTCATCTCACATTTGTTTTATGCAGGCACTCATCAAAAAGGGTAAAACGCCAAAGATACGAGACAAAAGGCAAATCTCAAGAAAATTATCTTCCATTCACGTTATCAGAAAAAAATTACATCAAGACAAGTCCTAAACAAGGGAGCTATTTCCCGAGCTTTGCTCCTCTGAGTGTCGAAAGTTTCTCCTTCGCCTCATCGAGTGCAGCTTTGAGGTCGAGGACCCGCCGTCGAGCTTTGCGTCCTTCACGAACCTCTTGGCGGAGTTGCTTCATATCCTCCTTGTCTTGGTCGGCGATTTTGGTGGCCTCCCGTGCAGACCGGTTCAGCTCGTCCACCTTCGCTTCCAAGACTTGAGAGCATTGTTGTTCTTGCTCGAGCTTTAGTTTGAGCTCACATATCCGTTCTCTATTCCTGGTAGCATTCTCTTCGGCCTGGCGGCTCCTTGTCTAGATCTCCAGGTCCCAAGCTTTAAGGTCGGCCAATTGTTGCTCGAGCTCTGCCACTTTCAGTAAGTTTGGCCACGACATCAGGGGGAACGGTCGCCGACTTAAAGTCCACCATGGTCTCTTGGAGTACCTGTGAGCAGGAAGGTCTTAGATTTCCTTCGATTTCTAAAGAAGAAAGTTTTGGAAATGAAGTACACTTACCCAGCGGAGACGTGTAAGAAGATTGTCCCGGAAGGCCTTGGTGACGTCTTCCTCCTGAAGGTCCGCGAGATCTCCCGCGGGGGACTTCGGCGGGGAGTCTTGGCCTTCTTCTCGAGCATGCGTTTCGCTCGGGGTCTTCTCACTCTCCTCCCGAGCAAGGATTTCGCTCGGGGGCTTCAAGCCTTCCTCCCGGGCATGCATTTCTCCCAGGGGCTTTGTGTTTTCCTCCCTGACAGGTAGTTCGCCCGGAGGCTTCGCGTCTTCCCCCCGAGCATGCTCTTCGCTCGAGAGCGAGGTCGTCCTCCTCCCGAGCATCCAATATGCTCAGAAGCACCAAGTATGCGCCCTGGAGAGTTGGTCCCTCCAAGGCAAGATGCGTCGCGGCCTGCTGGTCGGTGTCGGTGGCGAGATCGATGGACTCGACCATTACGAGGTCGGCAGCAAGGACAAGTTGCCTCTCTGTGACACGATTGAGCTCGTCAACCATAGCTCCAATATCCAAAAAGCCCCTATGAGCTATTATGCCTGCGTCAACAGAGTAGGGTTAGCTCAGTCAAGCAAAACACTGGGAAGAAAAGAAAGGAGAAAATGCGAAGAGCAAAAGATTACCTTGGTTGAGTTCTTCACTGTCATCTTCGACGGTTCTGGCCACCGCCGCAACCACGAGCTCGAATTTCTCTGCAGCACATGGTGATCAGCGCCATCAAGGGGTCGACATCCTCCATGTCGACCGCCTCCAGGTCTTCCTCGGACGCCGGCGCTTCAAGGCGAGAGGCGCCGAGTCTTCATCTTCTTCCTCGGACTCTCCCGCTAGAGAGCCCCAAGTAGCTTGGGTAAGCTTGGCCCGGAGCTCAGCAACCTCCCCCTCCAGTGCCTGGCGCTCAGCATCCTTCGCCTCCTCGACCAGCCTCGCCTACTCCACGAGCTGTTGCAAGCGAGCCATCAGACTCCAGGTGCTGCCGAGGAGGACTCCTGGTCGAAGTTGCCCGCCTCTTCAATGGTCAAGCAGGAGGCAGTGGTGGAAGAGCTTGTCGCTTGCCCCTCGCCTTCTTGGTCTTGTCAGCAAGGATGGTCTCTCCTTGGCCACGCGACAGCAGCTTAAGCTCGGCCACCGCGGCCTCAAGAGCGATTTTCTCCAGCCAAAAGCAAAGAAACATCAGAAAATGCTTGGGACGCGTTCCCTCGAGCATGTATCACAAGAAACTCACCACTTTGCCCCACTCGAGCATGTTCCTCGAGACTTGTCGCCCATGCTTGAGCTCCTTGCCCTTAGGGGTGCCGAACATCTCAGCAACCCATTTCTCCACCCAATCATTGCTCGGGGCTACAACCGATCAAGAGAGAGCGTTAGCACAAGCAGAAATCATGCATAAGAAGCAGAAATTACCTAAGTCCAAGAAGTTTACTGGAGTTAGCTTCTCAGGTGAGGTCTTGCCACCCGGAGATCTTGAAGAAGGAGTGTTCCCTCCTCCTCAAAGGGGACACCCAGTTCCTGAGGTAGTCCCGAACGATGTTGCGACTCAGTGAGCCCCATGTTGGTGAGTTCGCTGATCATCATCAACGTCCTCTCCTCCTCGGCTTGCACGGGCGGGCTCGGGGTCTCGACAGCTGGTGCCGCCACTCCGGAGTAGCGGAGAGTGCTTCCCTCCGTCTTCTTCAGGTAGAACCAGAAGTCGGCCCAGCCCGACATCGAGTCCTTGAGCGTGAAGAAGGGATATTCGTATGGTCAGTTAGGTCGTAGGTGGAAGTATGCGGAGCTGGTGGGAGAAGCCCCACCGGTGCGGAACAAGGAATAAAAATGAAAAAAGAGGCTCGCCGTGGGCACGATGCCCATGAATCCCTCGCAGATGGCCAAAATAAGGATGGAGTTGGGGTTCAAGTTGGTAATCTCGCACTCGCATTGAGCGAGTATGGATTCGAGGAACACATTCTCGGGCATTCTAAGCCCGTTGATAGTGTAGAGATCGCGGAGACGATCTCGTCGTTGTGCGGCACTGAGGCTCCTTCACCGTCGGAGATGCACCAGGTGCCCGCATCAAGGTAGCCGAAGTCCTCAAGTATCTGCAGTCTCTCCTTGCTGATATTGCTCGGACCAAACTTCGCCATGGGGAGAGGTTGAAGAAGAAAGCGCAGGAATGAAAGAGTTTGGGGCTTGGAAGATTTTGGGGTCTGATTGTGAGATGGAAGTGAAGAATTTCTCAATACCATTCACGCTGATAAATATAGCCGGAGAAGTCGAACGGGCCGAAAACCGCTCCCGCCTGTTCATGAACCGACGCGCGGCGGTGCGATTCTCGAAACTGTCCAATAAAAGCACGGTTCCCAAAAACTGTCATAATTGCTCCCGCAAGGCTTCACGGAGAAGGAACGGTCACGACCTTTCGCTTCTTTTCTTGAGTCTCGCTTTGGTCGGGTCTAGAGCGGATGCTCGGTTCTTGCCAGCATGCTCGCTTGTGGGCAAGAGTTGCTCAGATGTTGCAACAGTGTTTCGCTGCAAGGTTCCAATCCCTCCTGTGAGTCTGAAGGCTCAAGGGAAAGGCCCCACCAAGTGAATTTCCACTTGAGCCTTGGGGGCTAGCTGTTAGGGATTGGATAATTTCCATAAAGACCATCGTACCCCAGCAGCCAATCTTCAGCCAACCATATTTGCCCTTGGACGGTGTCCCGAAGGAAGACCCTCGGACAGACCAGCTGATGGGTCTGCCCCGAGCATGCGCCTTAGTTTCCCGAGTGTGACTACTCCGAGGAGTGTGGCGGTCGGCCAGAGCGAAGGAAGATCCCAGGCATGATCGGCAGGTCGTGCTTGATCCATGAAGATGACGTGGCATTAATCACACTGCGGCTCAAAGGACCGTATGGCCACGTTTTGAGCCCATTACGCCCCCGTCACAACATGATGGAAAGCGGGGGAGTCGGTTACGGCCACATTCGGGCACAGTAGTGGCATGTCATTCGGTTATAACTGCTGTAAGATTGTGGACGCCTATAAATACCCCTCTGTAAGAAGAAAAAAAAAGAGAAAAGGGCTGACAAGCAACACCCATAGAGACACACACAACGTATTCGCGCAAGTGTCTTGTAAGCATTCAAGCAATAGTAAAGCCACTGGACGTAGGGTTGTTATCTCCATCGTGAGAGGCCCGAACCAGGATAAAATCTCTTGTCTATTGTCCTTTTTGAGCATCCATCCCTTCTTAGTGACATTCCTCGGACGCCAAACCCTTCGTGGAAAAAGGGCTTTGGTTGATCCCTCATTCAACAAGTAAACTTGGCGGGGGATCTGTTTCCCAAATGTCGACAATAGCAAATCAAGCAAAACTCTCCATAAGGAAAAGGGGTTGATTTTGTGAATTAATTTGTTTCATTGCGCAGATTCAAGAAGCTAAAATTATGAATTCTTATATTTTCCATTTTCAAATTCAAGATGCAAAATTATCTAAGGTTATAATGATATGATCATCATTTCAACACAAAGCAATTTCCTTCTTTCAATTAGGATTCAGATTTAAAGCAATATTTAATTAGATTGCTAGGCACTTAAAAGCTAATCTTTTCTCCATCATGGGCATAAATATACATACTTATAAGTGATTATGCACAAATGAGACTAATATTGCATTTCTTCCTTAACAACATTCATTTCATAATTAATTCCGAGGTAAACTTTAGATATCTTTTCTAGAAAGTCTAGCCCAAAATTCTTATACTATTCATTATTCATGATCATAAAGATTTATTCATTCCATAAAACATTAAATTAAAACTATATTCATTTTACACTGATTAAACATCCATTTAGCAAATGAAGCAAATTAACTTCAAACACCAATATTTTTTATATATTTGAACTTCTCTCAACATAAGGATTTTAATAAAATTTATCTTTTTTATTTTGACTAAGTTTGAAAAGTCATTTATTTAGTGTATTTAAACCCTACATATGTATTTCTGATATTAAAAATCACACAATGAATATTTTCAAAATATTTTTGCATATTCTGAAACTACTTGATTTTAGATGATATTAAAAACTTGTTTCATTCAATTTGGGGTGCACCTTGGCTCGCGCACGCTGGAAAATAATTTGAAATTCAAAAATATGTTTTCCTAACTGGAAGACACCTTTGCTCGCACGCATGTTGGCTGATTTGTATCGCTCTGTGGTTACTGACAGCTCAGGACCATGGGTCAGTGTCCACGCAGCTGTGAGACTTGCGGTTGACAAGCGTGACTCGCCTGTCAGCGAAAGAGTGTGAGTGCAGGGGGAGTTCGCTACTGAGACTGGCAATCATGCCCACTCACCAGCGATAGAGAGACAGAGGGGTTCTGTTCTCGGCTCACCGTCGATAAACTAGCTCTGCCGTGATGGAATGGGTAGCACCACGAGCACCAGGATGATAGTGCGCATCTAGGGGTGGTACCCATTCGGCCGGAGATGGCCGGGAGGTAGGTAGCCACAGCGAGGATGCGGCGGCCACCACGGCTGAGCAGGCAAAAGCTCACCGGCGAGGATGTTTCCATTGAACAAGGATCAGGTGAGCTTCAATGAGTAGAATGAAGTTCATCTCACCTAGGAGCTTGATCGGAAGTTGCCTGGGTGGAGCTGCCAACGACTACTGGCTGCGAGAAAGATGCGAGGCAATGAGGCAATGCTGTGAGTAAGAAAAGGTGAAATTGGAGCTGGATCAGCACACTAGGTTGTATTGCGATGCTCTAGGTGGAATCTCCTTGAAAAACTCTTACCGATTCGGCTTATTCCAGTTTCTCCCCTCTTTCAGGTTTTTGAGGCAATTACAGAGAGTGAAGAGATTGGCTAATGGATTTGGTTTAGAAATTTGCTGAGGGAGGGGATCCAATGCATCTCTACATTGGCTTTTATAGCCGATGGAGTCGGTTTTGCTAGTGGTTGATCGTGCAACCCGAAAGGCGACGCCTTCAAGCTACATGGCGAAGTGGTGCGAAGTCTTTAAGAATACAGAGACAGTGGTATGGTGCGAGGTATGGTGTGAGAGAGTCGAGGCTACTTGCTTTAGAGGCAAGTGAATGAGCGGTGTCGCTGGTACCATGGATCGACAAAGAAGACGTGAGAGGATAAACGAGCTTCGGCCGAAGGAGAAGAAAGAAAGAAACAGCCGACTGACGGATGGGACCGAGGACCACCGACAGTGAGAGAGAGCTTCTCCACTTCGCTTGCTAGCAAATGGGCCAGTACACGCCTCGGGCCCACCTGTCGGCGAGAAGACAGGAGAGCAAGTAATAGGACTGGACGGAATAGATCAGTACATGCATCAATTCAGCCATAAATCCCTACCAAAATTTTCTAGAAATTTTTGAATAAAGTCTTCTTGTAGTTTTTGGTCTCTAGTAAAAATTTGGGGCCAAAATACCTTATATATAAATTATAAAAATTCTTACAATGAATACTGTCCAGAATCATCATGTCGGATTTTAATTTATTTAAGTTCCCAAATGACACAATATATTTTTGGAACTTTTTTAAGGGTTCTAGTTTGGCTAAGTATACTCTCATAAAAATTTCAAGTTAATATATTCTTTACTTGTTTTATGAAAATTCTGAAACTCCATTTTATAGATTTTTCAAGATTCTATTTTTGAATTTTTAAAAGACTTATATAACATGGTAAATTTTTGAAATATTTACCAAGAGTAACTACTACATTGGGGTTACTATGGTAATTTTTTCAGGTCTAGACATGGTTTGTAGATCGTACATTAAATCTAACTGTGCACTATTGTTAGTCAAAGAAGTTGTCATTTCAATTATTCAATTCCATCCCTATTCATAACATTTTTATTTGTTGACTGAAATGGTTTACCTGCATGCCTAAGGTTTCCATGGTAAATTTTTCCAAATTTTTACATTTACCTTTGTACCTCTTACCATTTCTTATACTCCATTTTCCTTTTGTTTGATTTGTCTCAACATTCAAAAGTCCAAGAAAATCCAAATAAAACAAATAACGTCAAGAAAACCTAGAAGTATTTATATTCAAATTTAAACATGCATTTTTTTTACTGTTTCAAAAGTTTCAGGATGTTACAACATTTAAATTTTCAAGCTTTCTATTTTGAATTTTCAAATGTATCAAACTTGTTTATTTATTTGGGGCCAAAATACCCTATATATAAATTATAAAAATTTTGACACTGAATACTGTATAGAATCATCATTTCGGATTTTAATTTATTTAAGTGTCCAAATGACACAACATATTTTTGGAACTTTTTTAAGGGTTCTGGTTAGGCTATGGGTACTCTCATAAAAATTTCAAGTTAATATCTTGCTTACTTATTTTATGAAAATTCTAACACTCCATTTTACAGATTTTTCAAGCTTCTGTTTTTGTATTTTTAAAAGTCTTATATGAAATGGTAAATTTCTAAAATTTTTACTAAGAGTAACTACTGCATTGAGGTTACTATGGTAATTTTCTAAGGTTGAGATAATGTTTGTAGAGTTTACATTAAATATGATTGTGCACTATTGTTAGTCAAAGAAGTTGTCATTTCAATTATTTGATTCCATCCTATTCATAACATTTTTATTTGTTGACTGAAATGGTTTACTTGCATGCCTAACATTTCCATGGTAAATTTTTCCAAATTTTTACTTTTACCTTTGTACCTCTTACCATTTCTTATACTCCATTTTCCTTTTTTTTATTTTTCTCAACATTCAAAAGTCCAAGAAAATCCAAATAAAACAAATAACATCAAGAAAACCCAGAAGTATTTATATTCAAATTTAAACAAGCATTTTTTTACTGTTTCAAAAGTTTCAGGATGTTACAACATTTAAATTTTTTAGCTTTCTATTTTTGAATTTTTAAATGCATCAAACATGTTTATTTATTTTTAATAGTTTTTATTGTTGTTTGCTACATCTATTTAGAAGTTAAAGTAAATTTTTTAGAAGAAGATAATGTCTGCGTAAAATTAAATACTTTTGATAAGGATAATATGGCTAGTCATTTCTCTCTATTCTTGATTTCTTTTTAGTAATAAATTTGTTCACATGATTTTGAAATTTTTGGAGATTACCGGAGATGATTTGAAATTTAAATAAATTTTTCCATATTTATTTTTAAGAAATTTTGGGTTTTACATTTTGGGGTGAAGAAAACAATTATTATAAAAGATTTTCTTAAAGACCAAAATTCAAAAAATATAAAAGATGTAATTTCAAAATAATATCATATTTAAAACTCATTTTTATAGTTTGTTCATTTTGAGAGAATTTTTTAATATTACAATCCATTCTTCTCTTAAGACTATAATTCAAGAAAAGGAGGAAAAAGATGATAATTTTAAATTAAAATCTTGATTCCAATCAAAATTTTTATTCAATTCTATTTTAAAATTTTAATTTTTATATTTCCTATTTTAAAAAATTTGGATGTTACAACCTACTTGGCCGAACTATGCATAATTTAGAAAGGTAAGAAATCAAGACCTTATTTACTTAGTTAATTGTTAGCTCAATTTTGATTATATGACCCTAGCGTGGTGGAGGTAAGAGATTAGACTTTAGTAGCCCTACACCTTGTAGTGAGGAGGCTGAATGTCTAACCTTCAGTAGCTCGACACCTAGAGCACTCTATCCTACAATTATTCATCATATATTTATTTATGTCCAGTATCTGCAAATTGCACACATATATAAAATGAAGCCTACAAAAAAAATAAATGATATGGAAAAGCTATTGCATATAAACAAAAATTTGAGGTGGAGTTAGAATAACATAAGGGAAAATCTGAGTTAACAGAAAAGATGTATGAGATGAAATAAAAAAATGAAAGACATAAACGACAAATCACAAGATATTAAATCTCTTAACTATGTACACACCATTAAAGAGTATAGGATGAATGCAGAGTTGAAAGAAACAAAAACTAAGCTTATAGAGGTAAGATAAAGGTTTCTAGTATTTAATTTGACGTGGTAATTGATAACATACCAAGACAGCCTATTTTGAACAAATGGGAACTATGCCGAGCTGTGGAACTACAAAGAGAACCAAAAAAACCTCTATTGTGAAAGCTATGGCACATATGATGGCAGACAAAGAAAAGTCCTAAGGTCTCTCCTTGTCTTGATCTATCCAATAATGTTGTTTCTCAATGTATACTTGTTGATATCTGTGGTATCATATTTTTTCAATGTATTATTATCTAAAATTATTTTAACTAGTTTATTGTATCCATATAATCTAACTGAAAATACTTCAGACAAAAATTGCCTATAAAAACGATTACTCTTGCGCTAAGAAGTATATACTTTATATCAGTGACTATCTTTATGGTACTCTAGATGCAATTGCTTAGGGCAAAGAGTCTTTTCCTGGAACATCGGGGTTGCCTGAGGAGAGTTACATTAGACGATTGTGCAACTGATTTATGCATTGAGTATGTATCATGAGGAGAGTTGCGTTAGAGGATTGTGCTACTGATTTCTGCATTGAGTATATATCCATAAATTAACACTGTTAACAGTTTTGTGAATGTAAATATACAATGAATTTGTCAATCTGTGAGTATACTATGAATGTGAATGTATTGTGAATATGTTAATTGTGCATATACTATCGATATGTGAATTTGTCAATCCATAAGTATAGTGTGAATGTAAATATATTGTGAATCTATGAAATTTTAAGAAAATAATCTAGGATTTGTCTCTATCGATTCCATGCTGAGAACCGATAGAGAAGTATAATCTGTATCGGTTCCAAGCGTGGAACCGATAGAGATAATACATGAACCTCTATCGGCTCAATGCTAATAACCGATACTCTGATAGAGATCAGTTGGACGCCTCTATTGGTTCTGAGCGTGGAACCGATAGATATTCATGTATTATCTCTATCGGTTCCACGCTTAGAACCGATAGAGATAATTAGTCTTCTGGGTCGGTTCCGACCTAGATGGGGTTATAACTCTATCGGACAAAAACCGACCGTGATAGCCGCTCGCAATCATTGTCTAAGGATTGCCACCAAAACCAACTCAGATGGCCATTTCTGTAGTAGTATACCCAAGATAAAATGGCATCACACATCAAGAATCCAAAAGATAATGAATAGAGTACCATTTTAAGTCACATTTTTCAAACTGAGTTGTCATTGATGGATGATCAATGAAATTATAACGCATTAAGGAAAGCAAAATTGTGGATAAGCACCTGGTTGGAGAGCCTTGGAGGTGTGCACTAGGTCCTTGAGCTTGGCCTCATGCTTGGGGTCAGGCCGCGAGCACCTACTTAGACTCGGAGGTGTACATGTCCATGGTCCAGTCGAGGTAGGTCGCAACAATAGTGCTCATGAACACCCGAACGAGCTCCGCCATGACCTCTTTGCACTTGGCCCTGTAGAGAGTGGCCAGTCACTCTAGCTCATCACCTGAGTCTCGTCGGGGCCGCATGGTAGGATAAGACAAGGTTCCTAGCGAAGCTGCCGAAGACAGCAGAATACCGGGACGAATCCGGTGCGAGAGGGGGAGAAGAGGAGATCCAAGATCCTATCGAGAGCGGTTTGGATTGGGGGAATAATATTGGGCAAAAAGGGTGGAGGTAGCAGATCGAGGAGACATGGTCAGAGAGGGCTGGTTTTCGGGATTGCCTAATAATGCAGGCACGGCGCAGGTGTTGGATTCAGTGAAAACTGAGACTTAGGAGAGATCAAGAGTGTGGTGGCTTAGAGCTTTGGAGGCTTGGACTGCATGGAAACTGAGACTTAGGAGAGACCAAGAGTGTGGTGGCTTGGAGCTTTGGAGGTTTGGATTGCAGGCCAGAGAGATTAGAGTTAGGTTGGAGAGACGAGAGTTTCTATTAGCTAGGCTAGGGCGCTAGGCCAAGTTAGATGGGTCAACATAGATTCTAAATATCTAGATAGAAAAATAACCTAATAACCGGGTCCCATCTTAGATTTTTCAGATATTGACTACTTCAAATCCAAATTCAAGTATGTGGATCCCATCTCGGATTTAACTAAATAGTCAAATGCCTTCCCGTTTTCACCCCTGCATGTCACTAAGTCATGATTTAGAGGTCCATATACTTTTACAACTTATTGGTAGGAGTAATATAATCAGGACATGTGCATGCATTGAAATTCACATAATTTGACCGACATTTACTTAAGGAGGGAGAAGAGAAACACTGCAAAATGCATCGGCTTTTCTTTTCTTTTCTGAAGACCGTAGTTGCTTGATTCCTTTCGTAGAGTAGGCGAGATTTTGGTACTAAGCGATAAATGAAGTTGAGGTAACGGTAACAATCGTACCTAAGATCCTTCTCTATTGCCCGTACTCAATTTTCTTATACACTCCCTTGTTCGCAGAAGGTAAATATCGCTATGGTCTTTAAAGTGACTAATAAATTTTATTGGTATAGCTTTATAAAATCCAATAAAACTATATATTTAAAAAAGTTTCGAAACAAATCTAACAAGTTAATTTTATGTTTAGTCTAAATATTAAAAAATATATTAATAACCAACAGTTAAAAAAAAATTATTGCAGCTAGCCAAAGCCTAGTGATCGAGGGGGCCAGACCGCCAGAGGAATGAAGCATCGCTTTCGCAGTTTCGCGCCTACTTATCAGTCGTTGCGTCAAGCAGCTGCAAGTCAACGCCAGTACGCAGTACGTCAGTGTACGTTTCGGAAAGATGCAGTACTACCTGAAAACCGGAACTTTTTTTATTTTACTGTTGTCAGTACACGTACTGTGTCTGCAACACTGCAGTGCAACGAGCGGTCAATTGTCGATTGCGGGTTGCGGCGATGAAAAGACGTGAGGTCGTCGCCGCTTCGCCTCGGAAAGTGTGGCAGGTGGCCCCACGCCTGCCCTCGAGCCCCACCGGCGCGCGATAACATGGCCGGCCGTGGCGACAAGGGTCCCATGTGTCAGCGGGGCGAGTTCTTGTCAGATTTTAGAATTATCCTCTACAGCGTAGCACATGTTGGAAACGGAAAATAAGGCTGCATGAGGCTACTACATAGATCTATACTGTTAGATTTATTATAATAAACAATTAATTCTAAAACTCATAATTTGTAACATAAGTTCTCTTAAATTTTGTAGTTTTGGAAAATAGAAATTAAAATCTGTAGTTTTCTGCTAGTTTTTACAAGAAGTTTGTAGTTTTATGAAATTTACTCTTTTTAAAAATATTATATATTTAAATAATTTTACAAAACTAATACAAAAAATTACAAAAATACACCTTTGTAGCCAATTCAATTAGTGACATATATACTGCTTTTGTCATTGATTGAATTAGTCGATGATTGTTTTGTCACTTAATTTATTTAGTTAAGTGGTTGAGGCTTCCTGTCACCAATTTGTTTAGTGACGAAGGCATATTGTTAATTGATTTGACGGCATAGTTGTATTTTTGTAAAAGAAAGTTAAGATATTTTTTGGTAAAATTATTTAAAAATATATTATTTTATAAATTTTCAAATTATTATCTAATTACTCATCTATATTATCTAAAGATAAAATTAAAAACAAATTTTGCAATAAATGTTATCTTAAAGTTATCTCTATAAGATCTTATAATTTTTAATTAAATCATAGAAAATACTTATTATAGATAATAACTCATAAATAGTGTCCTGTACTGTCTTATATCGTCTCTCGTCGTACTCTCTCTCTTCTCTTTTCTAACTCTCTCTCTCTCTCTCTGCTCTAAGTATCAATAAAAGTCTTATATGACAAAGTTTGTAGATAGCAGCCATCACACTTATATTATATGTACCATGGCTTCTCGTCACGTCACGTCTCACCCCTCTGACAGCACCCACAGTAAAGACAAGACGCTCGTGTGTACGCCGCACCAGCCAAGCTAATAGCTATCGCTTGGAGGATATTTCCAGAATATAGATGCACGCAGTGGGTTGGCACTGGAAGGCACGCTGCTCGAGTCGAGGCGTACATGGGATGGAAGGTCCACTTGTCATCGGCGCCGCCTACTCAGTAAGGCCATGTGGATCATGGGCTGCAGCGTCGACCCTTAGCCACCGCTCATTAGTCAATCCAATCCACGCCGATACGTTTTTCCCCGAATGGAAGGGGAACTTGCCTTTTTCAAATAGAATAAATCGAATAACCACCCTCACAAGTTCATGTGCAATCGAATAGAGAGAGTTGATGCTAGTAACAATGTTCTCTTTCCGAGATGGCCGATGGCTAGTTTCGCGGGCGGAAAACGATTTAACTCCCACGTGAATATGGGAGAATTCTAATTTCTCAAATAAAGTCAGATACTCGTACATAGAATTCATCAAAATTTATGGAAGTTGTGTATGCTTGTACTCTTAAAGGGTGTTTAGGATAGTTCTAATTTCACCAAAATCTGTGGAGTTGGTGGAGTAGAATATTTCTAGCTCCAGAAATTTATAGAACTGGAGCTGTTGGTACATTAAGAATGTTTAGGTAGATCATCTTGTTTGCATTTTAGACTAAAAATATAAACTTAATTCACTTTATTTTAGCATATAAACTTCAGATCTGAAGGAGTTGGTATCTGGAGCTCTCTCAAACAGGGCCTTATAGAGTATGTACTTTTGGCCATTCTTCCTTCTTTTTCTTTCTGTTGTTGAATTTAGTACCATCTACTTCATGCTCCTTTTACTATAAATAGTTATCATTTTGGATATCGACATAGTCTCCAAAACATAAATTTGATTATTAATTTTTATGTAATATATTTATGAAATCCAATAAAAGCATTATATTATAAAATACTTTTTGAAATAAATCTATACATATGATTTTTATATATCCAATTTAAACATTTAAAAAGATATGAATGTCAAAGTTTCCATAGGTTGACTATATCTATGCCTACAACAACAATTGATTATTTGTGACCGGACGTAATAGTATAGTCATACTTTTTAGGCACGGTTTCTTCCAAGAAACACTCTTCGAGTACAGGGAAAAAGATAGCAAAAAAGCAGGAAAGGGAAAACACAAGATGAAATACTAATAAAAAGGAGCTTCACATGTATGGATGCTACTATGCTGTGGGGACGGTTTATGTGCTGTGCGTTGGCAATAAGCCCCAAATCGCACATTTTGTCTATCCTACGGCCTACCGCCTACCCCACACTCTTTCCTTAGTACAACTTTGTTCCTCTCGCTTTCTCCCAATTAAAACCATTACGTAAGTGGAGGCCTTGCATTTTTGTTGCTTGCTTACAAATCGAGTCCTATACCTAAAATACATTGGTCCTACCCTCCTTATTCCAGGCTTCCACTTGAACTTCATTCTCTCTTTGTTGCCAGTTAGTCAATGTGTAATTACACACTACATGCAATTTCTCTATAATCACCCAGAGATCGATGAACTGGCCAATGTTACAGGTTAAAGGAGCAATTGCCTCTGATGCTCTATGTAACTCATCTCTTTTTCCACAGAGAGTTTCTTTACTTTTGATTTTATCACTAGCCTTTTTGTTTCTACAACCCCCCCCCTCTCCCCCGTGCCGCGGGGCGCACACATAACATAAAATGACTTTTGTTGTCGTCTATCTGTACAAAATATTAATGATGAACTTTTGGATATCAGATATGAGGTATTACCTCCGTTCCTAAATAGATGATGTTTTAATATTTTGCACTTCAATCAAGGCAAAGAAAAAACAGTTAAAAACTATCTCGAAATTGTAGAATGATATATATTTAGGAACAAAATTTGAAAGCTAGAATGATATATATTCAGAAACGGGAGAGTAACAAACTGACAAGGCAAGAAAACCCATGAACTGAATGGTAAAGACAAGGATTAAAAAGACCATGAGAGCAAACTCTCAAAAATTTAGTGCACGCTGTGATTATATTATGGCTGGATGATTCCTGCAGTAATCAATGTCCCAACCAGGGTTAACAATACTGTTTTGAACTCAAATTTCGATGACCCGGCTGTATCGAAATTCACAAAAAACCGCTCAAAATTTGCTCAAAACTAAATGGTTTCAAAAGTCAAATGAATTTGAAATATAGTCAAACCGTCGAGCGATTTTCAAACGAAATGGATGAAAATAGCTCGAAAAGGCTTGAATTTTGAGTGGTTTTTGGAGAAAACATGTGACAGTTGAAAAAAATCAGGAAAAATTGCAAAAACAATATTGTAAAATTTGTAAAAAAAAGCCATTAAAGGCCAAAAAGGAAAAATATAATAAATATATAAAAAAGTATGGAGAAACACAAAAAATCCAGCATTATCTTTCCTAAATATGAAAAAATTTGACATGATCTTTGCTATTTTTTAGATAATTGCAAATTGTAAAGTAGGCATTTAGCATAATATGTCAACAAATAATCTTTCATTTCAATACTACTCACATATCAATCCAACAAGTGCAAAATAAGCATTCACATAATGACATACCAATACTATTTACATATCAGTACCACTCACATATCAACACCATTTACATTTTAATACCTTACAGAAATTGCTTATGTAAATAATTTGTAAGAAATTGCTTGTGTTAAATTGCATGCTATATAACAAAATAAGTACAAAATATAACTAGTGTTACAAAGTACAACTTCCATACTAAAGTTTTAGTGGTTCATGCGTGCATACAACGAGAATTAAGCTTGTCATATTGGATAACATTAATATATTAAAATATACCATAACAAGGTAATTTCTTTGTGTACAAATATCGCTACTAGAACAAATAGTACCATTTCCAAGTATCATTCATTGCTACTAAATATACTTCAGTAAATATTGCTACTAAATATAATTGAAAAAATATTGGTACTAAATATAATTCAACAAATATTGCTACTAAATATAATTGAATGGCTCAAAAGCGTCTTCAAACTTTGTTTTTTAAAAAAATATTCATGCTAGAGGTCATAAAGCTATGAATACTAATCTTAGAGAATTTTTTGGATAATTTTTTTTAAATTTTCTGAATTTTTTAAATTTGAACTTAACAGGTAAACTGAGTGGTTCATTTTTCGTTTCAAAATGTTACGAATGATGTTTGTGGTTTACAAGCGGTTTTTCAACCGGTCCCAACGAGGAAGGAATACGACAAAGATGAGGATATAAAGACACCTTGCAACTACCAAGTGAGACCCAAGTAGTACTCACTCCTTTGCACATAACTCCCAACTTGCGCCGCCCATCTCATAATGCTACGAACAAAGTGCTCTCATGGACAAGTGAATTTTTTTCAAATAATATATGTTTAATGAAAAATTACAGAAATAATATACCGAAAAAATTACGGATTTACACTCCTATCGCATCTCCAAATTGCGATAGACTCTCTGTCGCAATTTGGAATTACGATAGCGACGATTCAGTTCTCGTAATTCCAAATTGCGATAGAGAGCGTAAAAATGGCATCTTGAGGCCTTCAGTCTCATTCTTACCGAGCACCCAAACACACACTCAAGAGCGCTCGCCAGAGAAAGAAGAGAGGAAGGGGAGAGGAAGAAGAGGAGGAGGGGGAGGAGAGGAAGAAGAAGAAGAGGAAGGGGAGAGGAAGAAGAGGAGGAGGGGAGAGGAAGAAGAAGAGAAAGAGGAGGGGCAGGAAGAGGAGGAGGAGAGATTCGTCGTGAGCACTTTTTCAAGTAAATCTTGTTTTATTGTTTTAATTTAGAATGTAGTGACCAAATGAAATAGATTGGTAAGTAATTAGGTTTTTGTATAGCAATAAATATTTAGAAAGATGATATAGGGACGAGATTAGTTAGGGTTGTAGTTAATTAGCTATGTAGACTGGCAATAGTTTATTTAAATTGATGATTTAGTGATCGGATTGTATAGGTTTTTACTTATTTAGTTGTATGGAGTTATAATAGCTATGGATATAGAAAATTGCAAGAATTATGAGAAATACAATATGTGCAAAAATTACGCGACATACAATGTGACACAGTAAATTAATTTTTGTAGGGCTGCAGCAGTTGTTTGAATTGATATAGAGTATGTCGTTGTATCACATTGTATGTCAGATGCAAGAATTACGTGAGATACAACGTGATATGAAAAATTAATTTTTGAAGGGCTGCAGCAGTTGTTTGAATTGATGTAGAGTATATCGTCGTATGGGTAGATTAAGACTTGAAAGGTGATAGCGTTATGTCGTGCAATCATTAAAAAATTCATGAAATGTTTGATAGGTATGGACGAATGAGTAGAATTTAAAATACACTACGGAGAAGGAGTTCCGCAGATAGATGCACAAGGTGTGGAACTTAGTCATTTTTTAAGTGTCATGGCTAGCTTTGTCACATGCTGGTGAGCATTTGTAGGGCACAGTTAACAGATGGTTGTACCATATGTTCTCGTTGGATAGTAAATTGCATGACCTCAAGCTGCATGGAGTAGGGTCTCGTGAGACGGGATTACACGTACTAGGAGTTAGTAGAATTGAAGGGGCCGAAGTCCTGGAGCTTATACGTAAGATTGGCAACTGAGAATGGTTGGCTATTAGTATTGTTGGTGCAAGCATTTGAGAAAACCAATACTGACCGTACAATGCAGGAGAAGGTTGGCGGTGATGAACCAAAGGAAGTTGGGGAGAGCAGCCAAACCAGAGATTGCTTAGTGGGCAGGATGTCAGCTCGAGTCATGAGGGTGTGCGAGGCGAGGAAGGTGATGTTTCAAATGCAGATGTTCAGGTACCATTAAGTGTGGCAGACGAGGGTGAAAACATTGAATCGTTGGTTGAAACGATGGAGGCAAAGAGCCAGGAATATGAGAATTTGAGTAACGATGCAAACAATGAAAAGCATTTCCCTACGGAGTGGGATGCATGTCAGTTCGATAGATTGGTGGTCAATGAGGGTAAACACTTCTCGTGGCATTCGGATCGGAATGAGGTGAGGCAAGGTACTATCTACGAGAATAAGTTTGATGTTCAAGAAGCAGTGATAGCATGGGCAGTGTCGCTTCATAGAATTTTTAAGGTTGTGAAGTCAAACCAGAGGTGTATGATGTCAAATGCCATATGGAGGGTTGCCCATGGCGTGTGCATGTGTACCAACTTAAATGGGATACCGTTTGGAAGTGTTCTATGGTTGTCCCACATATATGCGTGATGACAGAGTCTGCCTAATCGCATATAAACATATATTCAGGTTTTGTTGCAAATGCAATGTATAGGGAGATTGTGGGTAACCTGGATTTAGAGCCACGTACCATCATACTTGCAATAGAGCAGATGTTTCAGTACACCATAAGTTATGCGAAAGCATGGAGAGCGAAGCAGAAGGCATTGGAAACTAGATTTGGTACATACGAAGACTCATATCAGAACCTACCAAGTATGCTTGAGGTGATCAAGGAAAGAAATCATGAAACCTAAATCATACATCACCTTTCAAGTGAAAAGTGACAACACTCTACACACCGCTTTCAGCTTTTTCAGTCCTATTGAACAACATGTTGCCAACAGCTTTCTCAACCTGATTTCAGTATTCTGGGCAGCGTGTTGTCAAATTGGTCTACGAAAGCTGCTGCCAACCTGTTGTTACATTGGCCTGAAAAGTCTACGCGACCAATTGATTTCTCAGTTCGATTAGTTACATTCGCCTAAAAAGGTGATGAGATGCGACATCCATTATCACATAGCGACATACAACACACTGTCTGACTCAAAGTGAAGTGACAACATCCTACAACCCACAGTTTTCTCCGACCAAAATGACAACACGCTGCAGCCCGCTTCTTCAGACCTAAGTGAGTTATAAAACCACCCACCACCCAAGCTGCCCTTCGTCCCAATTTCAACCTGCACCCCATTGCAATCACAAACCGAGGAGGAAGCTCAAACCGTGGGAGAGGTAGACGGGGAAACCGTAGGCACCCACATACATAGCTCTCACTCACACGTCACCATGACTGGATCCTCTAGCAGAGCATTCTTGTGGACACCAGATATGAGCACCGTAGCCCTTCATTACATATTGAAGGTTACGTGTAATGGGAAGGATGATTTGTTTAAGGAGGAGAATCTAAGTACAGTGGTGTCCAAGTTGTAGGAGTGGCATCCGATATTATCGAGGCATAATGTGACAACCTCTGGCCTGAACCTTGTGACCTCCGATGACCTTAAGGTGTACTTGCAATGGTGGCGTCAAAGGTATTTCAAGGTGTGTGAACTAGCCGACCACCCTTTTGCTACAGGTTTCTCTATGAGAATTTATAGGGTACTGATGTTGTCCAATCAGAATGCAGAGCATATTAAGGTTAGTTATTTTCTATTTGTTCATCCTACTAATCTTTTTAGCGTTATCCATAAATTCACTAATTCGTATACTCGTCTTGTGTGTTAGTCATTTTTGGAGGATGAAGAGTTACTGAACAATGATATACCAGAATTCGCGGCGATGTTTATGCTCTTCAGTAGTGATGTGATGCCTGGTTCGCATAGAAGAGGATCTAACCGGAGGGGTAGAGGTCCACCCAGTAATGTTGCAGCAGCAAGTTCAAGAGGACCCCAAACCACCACAGAAGGGGGCATTGCTCCTAACTATGCAAATGATGATGATGATTTCATGCCACTTAGACCTCGATATTCAAGCACTACCACAACAGGCCGTTCAAGCACTACTACAACAGGCCAATCAAGAAACAATGCAAGAGGACATTCAACCAGCACTGAAGGAGGGCTAGCTCCTAACCATACAAATGCCGATGATGACGATGATTCCATGCCATCTAGGCCACGAACCTTACATCCTTGGAGTCCTCCAAATCCTGACGATGATATTATATTAAACCCTATCAGATATCCAGATGTAATACCTCGTCAGGAACCATAGATAACTATTATAATTTTTATAGTAGTGACCTATTTCGACAACCATGGCCATAGAATATATAGTTTTGTGACTTAGTCCTTCACGAAAGGCATGTACCTATGAAATATGTTGTATCCCAGCTTTATGAATTCTCTAAGGTATGTATGTACCGTGTCGTATCCCAGTTTTATGAATTCCCTAACGTATGTTTTTTTCTGTGCCAAAAAAATTTTAGAGGATTCACAGTGCTGAAATTTTTTCGCCAAAAAACTCTCACACGCAGGTTATTATCCAACAGTTTCCGAGCGCTGGAATTTTTTTGGTTTTCTCTCTTCAATGCCGACTACTGAACTGTTGCAGAAGAATTTTTTATTGCAATAATGAAGGATCGAGATGGCGAACAAAGGGGGGTGAATGGTCGCAAATAAAATTTCCCTCCAAAATACTCCAACTAATACCTCAAAAATATCGCGCAAAGGAAATCGTGAAAAACCCGAACAACTAGACAACTATGTGTACCCTTAGCTTGCATAGATGAGTACAATAGAATATATGGGGATTTTTGAGTCACAATCCTGGTTGTCTAGTGTCCAAAACAAAAGGAATCAGTTCAACTCTTA
Organism: Guadua angustifolia; assembly: GCA_036346375.1. NCBI lineage: Eukaryota > Viridiplantae > Streptophyta > Magnoliopsida > Poales > Poaceae > Guadua > Guadua angustifolia. The sequence continues at coordinate 12,346,901 of CM070521.1, read as the reverse complement.
CTTTTAGAAAGGAAATCAATTTAAATCACAAAAGTCACTTTCAGAAAAGCAAAAGCAGAATTTCCAGAAACTGTCCTCAATTAGAACAGGTGGTTGGTGGGTTTCTGGTGCTCAAGAAATTTTAATAATTTTTCTTCCAATGAGAAAATGAGTCGTAAAGAATTCCACCAAATTTAACCTCAAAAATGCTTACACAAAAATCAGTAAAAATCAAAGAACATAGATAGTCAAAAACTTCGAGCAGAAAGTTTAGGGCTCGGTTTTCACCTCATGGAGCCCAAACGGTGCAACAAGTGGACTCCAAAATTTTTCTACAGATGCATATGAGAGCCCTTCACCTTCTCTAATAAGAATATCTCAAAAATAATTTTTATAGATGTTTATAAAAATGAAATACTAACTACTGCGCGAAGAACAAGTTCTGGACAGAGTTGCAACTTGATAGAAAAGATGATCTCTACTCTATCCTAGAGTGCAAAAGAGATGTAAAACCATATGAACACACTCAAAACAACCAAGATCATCATTTAGAAGGAGGGGAGGCAAATCCAAATTGCAAGAAAGTAAATTACGAGAAAGTAAATTACAGGAATTTAAATGCTGAATTTAAGACATAAAGTAAGTGCGTAATGTAAATTCAAGCATGAATGAAAAAGATTTGCATTTTTGGAAAGAGGAGGTTTACAAAGCTTCACAACAAGGCAGGTAAGCTCAAAGAGAGCACAAAACCTCTAAAACCTTCAAGAAGAGGAGGCTACTACTCTACCCCTATTTATACTACTCTTGGGCCACTTACCACCCTTGGATGCAGCCCTCAACCCTAGAAAACTCAACTAAGGGTTAGGATTTACCCACTCACACAACCATGCAAGGGCTAACCCAAAACCCACACCAGCAAAGGGTTTTCTAGCACGGTTTTCAAAGCATACTACCTAGCCTCGCTAACCTATCAACTAGACCGTGATCCAACGGCCCTCATTGATCCACAGGGCATCTAGCTAGCATCATCTCCTTTCCTTGTCTTCTTGGCTTGCCCGGACTCCGTCTCCGATCATCTTCTAGCGATCTCCCGACCGTCTGGACCTCCGACGCTCTTCGCCTACTCCTGGTCATCCTCCGTCTCACCATGACCGAGCACCGTCGCCCTGCAACCATCAAAGACAAGGAAACCTTTCACATAGCAATGCCCACAATCATACTTGTTGATTATCTCAAAATAGTCAAACACAACTTAACCACAACCAGTCAGCAAACCCATATACTCAAGCCCACCCGGCTGAAATGCTTGGCTAGCCACATGGCTAATCCACTCGGCTAATCACCTGGTTAACCACTCGGCTAACCACCTGGCTAACCACTCGGCTAACACTAAACGCCCTAAGGACGACTAGCCACCGTCCTAAAGATTTTGATAGAAAACTCTTTGGAAACTCAGACATAGGAACTCTACTGAGTCCTTGACAACCCACTTGCCTGCAACAAAGTACATCAACCAAGAAGAAAACCTGTCAAGAAGCTAAGAAACATGTAGCAAAGACTGGAGTCACTCGGCTTTCACCAAAAGAAGAAAACCAGTCAAAAGCTAGACGCGTTTAGCAAAGACAGGAACCACTCGGAACACAGTACTTAGCAAAGAAACCAGTCGGAAAGCTAGAGGAACTCAGCAAGGAAACACGACTTGGTTGGGAACCTATCAAAATGCTCCAACTCACAAAATCTATTCGGATCAACCTTTAATCTAATCAACTACTCATCGCACAAAGGTATAGACCCCCACATGGTCTTTCAATCTCCCCTTGATGAGTATATTGACAAACATACCGAAAAGGCATCAAGATAAAATTGAAGGAAGAGAGCATTTTGATTACAAAAACCGAACTTGATCAGGAAGAAGAGAAACGAAAGATCATGACTAAGTCAGTAACAAAAATTCTTTAAACACATTGAGAATGTCGAATGCCAAGATGCCTTTTGGACAAACTTCTCCCCCTTTTGGCAATATATGCATCAAGATGGCATTAACTTTTCTTTCCCTTTTTTTGTTTTTATGCAAGTAATGCAACCTAAAGGAGCTTTGAAGATTATCCAAGTGACCAACAAGACAAATTATGACACCAAGCTAAGTTATGACAAAAATAGACTAAGCTAAAGCATGTCTAAGTGCAAATAAACATTTTGCTAGCAAGATTTAATTGAAACCGTGTCATTTTTAGCAAGATTGAACATGAGCAACACTTGTCATTAGTTTCAAAACTAGAAGCAAAACCATTCAAAGGATCAAATGGAAAACTTAGAGTTCATCATACTCAACACTTTGGGGAATCTAGAAGTTCATACAAGGTCTTTCGAGCTTATTATTTTTTTCATTGTATGCAAATTTTTCTTTGAATCTTTGAAAGACATAGAGGGGTGCAAATGTTTGACATTATTTGCATTCTTTACCCACATATGTTTTTTTTAATATTTGCATTTTTTACAGCAATTGACTCAAGCCATGTTCGATCATCTCAAGAAGAACTCTTAAGAGAATGATCTTGGTCATACATAACACATTCCAAGTTCATCTCAAGTGTAATGAGAAACTTTCTTGTGAATGTGAGGTGTTGAGTCTAATGCGCACAAAAAGAGTCAATTTTGCTTCACTTTCATTTTAGCATTTTGATTGTTAAGCTAGTGAAGGACTCAATTATGGATCAAACAAGATTCATCCAAGTTGCTATAGGGACTCTAGAGAATTCCAAAATTTCACAAATCATGGCAAATACACCTAGAGAAAAAACTTAGCAAGCAAACGTAACATGTTTTATCAAGTTTTTCTTTTAAAGCTCATTTTTTATTTTTGCAAGCTTATAAAGATAAATGAACTTGGACATATCTAAGTTAGTAATTTTTTTCATAATATAGCATAGTGTATAAAATGAAACATGGATCATTTTCATAATAAACAAAGCTCATAAAATGAAAATCAAGTCTATATGCAATGCATGAGACAGATTCTTAAACCCCTCTCAATATGTGATTCAATTTTAAGCACAAATCTGGTTTAACTTGATTTATTAACAAGATTAAGTTTAAGAAAGATATCAATTGAAGGATCCAAAATAACTCAATCAAAAACCAGAAACACAAAATGGAGAGAAGAAGATAAGAAACTGCAAACTGGGTACCTATAAAGCAAAGAGAAGATAGTAGAGAACACTATAGCTTAGACTCGCTTTCACCATCCCCAATGACTAACATAGGGAAGCTGCCTCTAGATCCCAAACTAAGGAGTGCACACAGACCCTGTCTACCCAGGGGGCTCAACACCTACTAGACTTATAAGACTGTGAGGGAACTCAACCTAGAGAGAAGAGAGTGCAGCTTATTAAGCATGATAGCAACCTAAAACACAAGATAAGAGGTCCATGCAAAAGCATGCCAGAAGTCTAAGTGATGTGAACTCATAACTCTAAGAAATAAAACCCATAAGCACCCAAAGCAAAACAAAAGAAAGGAAAACTTGAAAAGAAATAAAATATAATACATAATATACAGATCAGCTCCCCCTCACAGAAGGCCGTAAGGGCATACGACTCCAAGCTCACTCTTCAAGGCAACAAACCTAGAGCTATCCAAAGGTTTGGTAAAGATATCGGCCAACTGGTGGTCACTCTCCACGAACTGAAGCACTATATCTCCTTTCTCCACATGGTCTCTAAGGAAGTGATATCTAACATCAATGTGCGAGGAGAAGCCTGAAAGCGAGCGCACATACACACGACAAAGTGTATGTCTAGCCGAGAGGTAGTAAGATACAAGAGGGAGCCAATCATACTCCGGAACTCCTTAGCAGGCTCACCATCCTCATTGGGCTCGAGGATAGCAATGGTGGCCATAGGAGTCATCACGAGCTTTCCATCAGACATATCAAATCGTTTCAGGAGGTCCCGAGGATACTTATCTTAGTGCAGGAAAGTACCCTCCTGAGTCTGCTTGATTTGGAAGCCGAGAAAGTAGCTCAACTCACCCATCATACTCATGTCAAATTCTGTGCTCATCACCTTAGAAAAATAAGACACAAGAGACTGAGATGAGCCACCAAAGATAATATTGTCCACATAAATCTGGACGAGAAGGAAATGAGAATTCTAGTGTCTGATTAATAGAGTTTTGTCCACTATACCTATTTTAAAATCATGACTGAGAAGATAGGACTTAAGCCTCTCATACCAAGCTCTAGGGGCCTACTTAAATCCACACAAGGCTTTGGAAGCTTGTAGACTTGGTTCGGGTATTTAGGGTTCTCAAATCCTATAGGTTACTTGACATACACCTCTTTCTCAACGAAGTCATTGAGAAATACACTCTTGACATCCATTTGATAGAGTTTGAAGCCCTGGGATGCAAAGAATGCAATTAGAATTCTAATCACCTCTAGTCTAACTACAGGGGCAAAGGTCTTCTCAAAGTCAAGATCCTCAACCTGAGTGAAACCCTATGCAACTAACCTAGCTTTGTTACGAATGACAACCCCATCCTCACTCTGCTTGTTTTTGAACACTCACTTGGTCCCAATGACATTATGACCAGATGGAGGCTCTACAAGCTGCCAGACTTTGTTCCTCTCAAAGTTTTTTCTAGTTCCTCATGCATAGCATTAATCCATGATTCATCGGATAATACATGAGTAACATTATTTGGCTCAAAAGAGGCAACAAAGGTAGAGTGAAGATAGAAAGAAGATAAGCCTAATTTTGAGCGTGTAACATGCTCAAATAGATCACCAATGATCTGCTCAGGTGGATGAGAATGTTGAATGTGGCAAAGAGGACCGGAAGCAGAAGTGGCCTCTACCTCTTGAGCAGAAGAGGTAGGAACATAGCTACTCACTGAAGGAGAGTCTGAAGGCAAGGGTTGGTCTCCCTCAGGTGTAGAAATGGAAATAGGAGGCACCTCAGGTGTAGAGGGGACTGGATCCGGTGGAACACCATCATCTCCATCATCCTCATCCTCTACAAAGATGGTCTCGGAGGGAGAAGAAGAGTCTAAAATATCAGGTCTAGCACTTGGGCTAGCCTCATCAAAGGTCACATCATAGGTCTCTATGATCCTATTCGCATCACAACTCCAGACCCTATAGCTACGAGAAGAAGCCGAGTAATCCAGAAAAATACCATTAGAAGAATGAGACTCAAACTTATCTAAGTTACCAGACTTCAAGATAAAACACTTGCAACCAAAAACGCAACAATGAGAAATACTGGGCTTTCGCCCATACCTCAACTCATAAGAAGTGCGATGCAAATGTGCTCTCAACAAAACGCGATTGGAAACATGACAAACAGTAGCTATAGCCTCAGCCCAAAACTTCCTAGGAGTACTGTACTCATTTAGCATCGTCCTGGCCATCTCAACTAGGGTCCTGTTCTTCCTTTCCACTACGCCATTTTGCTGAGGGGCGTAGGGAGAAGAGAACTGATGCTCTAAACCAGACTTCACACAGAAACTCTCAAAGTAGGAATTCTTGAACTCGGTGCCATTATCACTGCGTATAGCTCGTAATGCACCTAGGAGCTCAATAGACAACCTACTAACAAATCCCCTGAAGTGAGAAAAAGACTCATCCTTCGAGGCTATGAAAAATACCCAAGAATACCTAAAAAAATCATCAACAATGACAAGGACATACCATTTCCCTCTTGCTGACTGCACTCTAGCTGGACCAACAGTGTCCATATGTAAAAGCTGTCCTAGTGTATCAGTCATCCCTCTAGTGACTGGAGGATGAGAAGCAGTAACCATCTTGCCATGTCGGCAGGGAGAGAACTAAGTATTTGACCATCTTGAGTTTGGGCAAACCACGAATAAGATCGTGGCTGCTAACTCTGGTCAAATGATCAAAGCCAATGTGACTAAGTCTCCTATGCCAGAAGGAGAGATCACGGGACTCAAAAGCAATCAAACACCGAAGAGAGTCTCCAGAAGAAATAGAAAAATTAGCACGAAAGGCTCTCCCAAATCTAGAAATCCCGCAAACTAACTCTCCTGATGAATCAAAGATTCTACAAGCATTACTCTTAAAGCTTATCTCGAAAGAGTCATCAATAAGCTGAGAAACAGAAAGCAAATTATATTGCAGCTTACTCACTAAGGCAACGTCCTTAAGAATAAAATTTTTATTAATGCAGACAGTACCTTTAACAATGACTCTACCTGAAAAAGCATCCCCAAATGTGATCAACTCATCACCGAGGGCTCGGACTAGGGAAGAGAACCAACGAGAGTCTCCGGTCATATGGCGAGAACAACCGAGTCAACAATCCAAACATCTCCTTCCCCATCCAGATTTAACCCGATCAAGTCAAAGAGAGAGAGAAGACTCAAGATCGATAAAGTGAGGACACAGGAACCCAATCTTGAATCACATGACGTCTCAAAGTACCAGCCACAAAAGGAGAAGACTGGACTCTAGTGTCTCTCTGACACTCGACTCTCACAAGATCAGAAGAAGCAACTCTAGTAGAAGATGTAGGAGCTATCACTGGTTTAGCTCGCCGTGGTGCAAAGGCTGGACCAACCCAATGAGGCTGCTAAATCTCCTACCTGAAAACAGCTCACGCCGCTGATATCTACCTCGATGGAAAAAACGAGGAATATCAAAAGGACAGCGGAAAGACTGATCACGAGCAGCTCTGGGACTAAAACTCGACTGAACAACATAAAAACCGAGTCCTGGATGCTGCCCAAAAACAGGCGACTCTCTAACCTGTCCGGAAGCAGTGTGTGCCTTAGGAACACTCAGAGTCTGGGGATGACCCTAAATACCCCTAAGAGCAGCAACATGCTCACGCCTCGTGATCTTGACGCGTCTAAAACAGAAATCTACTAGGTGACTATCCTTCTTACAAAAGGTGCACGAATACTTCGCCTTGCTAGAGGCAGAAGTGACAGGAGAAGCACCCTTTTGCTTAGAAGTCCTATGGACAACCCCAGCAGACCTAAACACAGTGGTACTCACCTTGGGAGCTACCACAATCTCTCCACTCTTGGAGCCACGCACAACAGTAGGAGGATGAGTCCTAGCGTGCTCCAAGTTGTCAAATCCTAGACCCTGATTAAATCTGCTAATTTTTTATTAGTCTAGAATGAGGTTTTGTTTTTTCTTACCTCCTACAAACTTCTTGAGAGTGCTCATGAGATACTCACACTCCCAGAAGAGAGAGGCACATGAAGAACAGGAGTGACAGGAAGAAGAAGAACCAGAAAGAGAAGAAGAAAAGGGGCACAGGCACGAGGCTAGGTCGGACCACTCCTGGTGGGCCTGACCGAGGCCAAGGGTCCTTCGTGGCCCCTCGAGGCCTAGAGCTGGGCTCAAAGCGGATCGTCTGGTGTTCCAGCCAATATTTAGGGATAATCCCATCTGTGAGGGACGGAGACTTTGGTAATACCCTCTCCAACACTTTGCATCGCTACCAGCCTTGCTTCCATGTCCGTACAACTGAGAGAAAGACGATCTTGAAATAGATGTATACTTTGCTTTGGGGTACCGCTGGTATAAGTATTCGTCAGTAGCCCCCGGAGCTGTCCTGGATCGTGTGCGTTCCGGGATGTGCCCATCACCTTCGGCGGCGCGATCTCTTCGCATACATGGTGACGCCTTGACTTCTGCGCCCGTTTATTTGGGGAGCGAAATCACGGTGTCATGCTAAACCTGAGTTCTTTGGGTGGCTGGCGCCTTGAGTCGGCCGGCAGCCCTTCGAAACAGTCGGCGGTCTCGGCCGAGATCTTGTGGCCGATGGTCCCGACCGTCTTGGTGACGGTCGGAGAGCTGGTCGGGGGTTACTTGAGTCGTGGAAAATGACCAAGCGAGGTGAGCGGACTCGGTTGGTCGGACCATTCGGCATGCCTATTCGGTTGGTGGCGAAGTCCACTAACTTGGTCGATGGAACCCGTTGAGGCGTTCGGATGGAATCGATCGGTCCGAGCCCCGAGTGGGTCGGAAGTCGACCAACTTGGGTCGGTCGGTCTCGACCGGGTCATGGCCTTGGGCGCTTAGGTGGAGTGTAGCCCAGAGCCCGGCCGGGTCGGAGCGGTTAGGGGTTACCTTAGTCGGAACGCGGTTTTATGTCTTAGACCTTGGCCGTGGGTTTGCCGGGATGCTGAATGCCTCGGCGAGGTTCCGTCCCGAAGTGCTCGTTTCACGTCGTGGCTTGGGCCTGGCCCGTGGTCGGCGAGGATGCCGAATGCCTCGGTGAGGTTCGGTTCCCGAGTACTCATTTTAAATGTCGTATTGGACGCGCGTGGTCGTGAGGGATGCCCGCCTCGCCCCGGCGGTTCCGGTTCCCGAGTGCTCGTTTTCGTCGTAGTACGGGCCAGCGGCACGTGAAATCGTGAGGATGTCCGAATGCCTCGGCGAGTTCCGGTTCCAGTGCTCATTTTAACGTCGTGGTGGGCCAGCGGCGTGGTGCGGCGAGGATGTCCGAATGCCTCGGCCGAGTTCCGGTTCCCAGTGCTTTCGTTTTAAGTCGTAGCTGAGCGTGGCGTGTAGTGGCGAGGGATGTCCGAATGCCTCGGTGAGTTCCGGTTCCCAGTGCTCGTTTCGCGTCGTGGCTGGGCCAGCGGCCGTGGTCGGCGAGGATGTCCGAATGCCTCGGAGAGTTACGGTTCCCGAGTGCTCGCGTTTTCGTCGTGGGCTGAGCGAGGTTAGTAAAGGCTGGTTTAACTTAGCCGAGCTAAGCGAGATTAGTAAAAACTTTGGTTCTAAGGCTGCTACGGACGGAGTTAGTAAAAAAGTGGTTTAACGCGAAGCTAAGCGAGATTAGTAAAAACTGGTTTAACTTAGGAGCTAGGCAAAGAAGCGTTAAATCCCGAGTCCTCGTCTGGCGAAGTCTATCTCTGAGGAGGTGGTACATTGTCATCCCCACGTTCGCCCGTCGCATGGTGTGGGACACTGAGAGGGTGACGGACGCATGTTTACCAAGCGTAGAGTTTGAACACCGTGCTCGTGGAGCTCTGAAGCGGGTTATCCGAGTGGGCCACGGAGATCACGCGACCTCCAAGCGGACGATCCCTGGCCAGGGTGTCCCGACCCGTGGCGGCCACATAAAAACCTTTCTTTACTCTATCCGTATCGGACCCGAGCCGTCCATCGACCCAGAGCCTTGTGGTACTGCCTACCCGCCGAGGGCTCGGCGATGAGAAGTGTAGTATGGTCTCGGACACGAGTTAAAACGATTGGGTCATCCATCAACCCAACTAGAGGCCTTTGGGGGCTCGTCTTGTCCTCGCCGCTCGTTTCGTTTAAATTTTGAAGGCGACCTGAATCCACTTGGTGGACTAGGGCTTTAGAACATGTGTCGGAATCAGTCTGGCGCGAGCTCAGGCTCTCACCCACCTCGAGGCGGTTTGACCGGTGGACTTTTCGCCATGCTGGCCCGATTGGCTGACCAATAGCGGAGATCGAGGCTGAGGGCATCTCGCCCGGAATGGTGCCCTGGCGTCTCCTGCAGGCATTTAATGCGAGTGCGGAATTTTAATGTGGAGTGAAATGATTGGGGCCGTCGTCTCACAATGGCGTGGCGTGTGATGTCCGGCGTCACGGCGCTTCATCAGAGAGCGAGGCCGCTTGACTAGCGTCCGTTCGGTCGGTGCGCGTTCGGCTGGTGTCTGTTTTGGCTGATGCCAGTTCGGCACCTATAAGTTCGGCGCTGGGAGTGCTAGGGCAAGCTCCCGCCTTGCCTTCGCCGCCTCCTGTTTCGCTTCCGCCTTGCTTTTGCTCAAACGAGAGAGCAAAAAGGAAGCCGAGAGTTCTTCACCTTCCCCTCCCACCAGATCTTCTGGAGATGTCGTGGTCGAATGCACCGCCCCCTACTGCAAGGCTTGAGAAGAAAGGGTTCTCCCTCGCAGATGCCTCGCGATGGAGGGTGCCGACAGGGTCAGCGAACTGCTACCGGAGGATGAGGAGATCGCGTGCCTCTGCTTCACGAGCTGGTTCGACTCCGCTCCATCCTTCGCTGGCGTATCTGATTTACGGGTGAAGGTACACCACCAACCCCAACTGCATGCTCCACATAGCAGCCTTCATGACGCTGTGAGGCATTCTCGGGATCGAGCTCACTTGGGGCCGTGGAGGCACTTTTACCGCCGACCGTGGAAGGATAAACTGCGATGCTACGGCGTCCATGGGGGTGCCGCCTTACTCATCGACGGTCCAGGCGGAGTATATCAACCTAGTCGCCATCGCCGAACGAGGGTGGCACTCGAGTGGTTTTACGCTCGAACTCGGAAGCGGCCCGCTTTTCCTACCGCCTTCCCAAGGCGAGGTCCGAGGGCTTGGGGCCCCATCAAAGGGATAAGAACAAGGTAGAGTTGATCGTCGAAGATCAAAGCCCGAAGGACCGGGCTTGACCGGCGATGTCGCGGCGCAGATTCATGAGGATGCGATCCAGCCTCTCATGGAGATCACCCCATGTTCCAAAGACAGGGCGCCCGATCTTGTGAGGATGGTGGAGGCAGAGCTCGCCGTGTCAGAGCTCGAGGCCGTGGTGGCTACTTGTTGGTCGGTGCTATAGTGGCGCGGTGGCCACCCCGAGCCTTTTTCGGCGGAGAATCCCTCGGAAGCCGAGTGACCCTCTTTTCCTTTTTCTTTCTTCCCCTCCAACCCGTAGCACATTGTCTGATCCGCGCCTTCGTGTTGTCCAGGGGTTGGGCATGATGACCTCCTGTGTGCCGCCGCCAGGAGAAGGAACAGAGGGCTAAGGCTCTGAGGCGCCCGGTCTTGAGAGTCCGCCGCAAGAAGCGGAAGGAAGAGAGGAGGAGGAGGAAGAAGAAAGACCGCTAGCTAGGATCAAGGCAGGAGGAGGCTCAAACGACTGCCGCCGACACGGCCGATCCGGAGTCGCCTCGAGCAACAACGGCGATCGCCGCAATGGTGACCAGACAACAAGGTTGACTTTGAACCGCGCTAGGGCAGCCCGGATGAAGGCGCCGATGTTAGTGCCGCTGTTGTCGAGGCCTCAGACGGAGGCGCCCCGCGACGTGCCCCGGGAAGCGATGACTCGCCGCAAGGGGGCTAGCGAAGACGCAAGACGACGCGCAAGACTCGCTTCTGCGCAGTTCATATTGAGCGGCGCCGCCACGCGGGTCGGTTCCATCTTCGCAGCCGCAGAATCGAGGCATCGAAGGCCGAGCCGCTCGCCGATCGAAGCCGACGGACGCCGAGGTACTGAAGCAACAGACGTCGAGGTACCGCAAGCGAGCTGGACCGCCGCAAAAGGAGGGGGTCCCGGAGGAGCAGGGGCGCGAGGAGGTCCTAGCGCCCCTTGGCGTCGAGGCCTCGACGGAGGTCGGCGGTGGCGGCGAGTGACTCGCCGCCACCGCCAGACCCGCCGCCGGGCGTGGTCCCGACGCCGCGATGCACCCTACCATCGCCGCCAGGACCCACAGGGGCGGTCCAGATGCTGAGGTGGCCGCCGCCGTCGCGGTGGGGCGGCGACATTCTTCCGCGAAGTCCGGCGCTTTGGTCGTGGTGACTGCCGCAACGACTCCATCCGCAAGCCACGCTCGAGCCGACGACAAGGCAGAGGTCGGGTCATGGGGGCCTTCAAGAGGGCTCACATCGAAGTTGAGGTTCAGTGAGCCGATCCGAAGGGTTCGCTCGCCTCCCCATCGATGAGGCGCTGAACGCCATTTCGAGTCCCGCCCTGACGGTAGTAAGCCAAACCAACCCCAGCCATTTCGATTAGCCTTGGCGCCGGTGAGCTTAATAGAGTGCTTGCATTCCGCAGCGACTGAGGGTCCGACCAGGGGAAAAGTCGGGTTCTTCCGATCTCGATGGCCGGAGGACGGCAATGAGGAGGAGGGCGCACCGCTCTGGCCCGAAGTTGAATGACGCCAAAACCCCGTGCGCGAAGCGGGCGGAGGCGCGGGGCCCGCCGAGCTTGAGTCTCGCTTGGCGGTGGCCAACAGCGCCAAGGACGCCGCTGCCGCCAGAAGAGAGACCGTGGTAATGGAGGTGACCCGCCTGTGGTGAGCGTGATTTAGCTCGGGCGATTGATTCTGCGAGAGGACGCCACAGCAGCTGGAGGCCCAGCTAAGGCCGAGGAGGATTCTGCAGGCGATGGCGTTTGCGGCCGTAAGCAATCCATCCTTAGCCCGCTTCGCGATCGTGATCTCGGGCGTGTTTTTTGATATCGCTTCAACCCGCAGAGTTGTAGAAGAATCTCCGCGATGCCCTGACGGCGAAAGGACTGGCGGAGAAAGAGCTGTCCGAGCAGACCGCCGAGCTGACGACCCTTCGGAGGGTTGGTCGGGAGGTTCGCGATCGGTGCTCGGACCGCGTGCGTGGTCCGAGCCGACTAGCTAATGATCTCGCCCGCGGCCGGGCACGCCGAGGGCTTGTGCGCCGGCGATTGTCTCGAGCCTCTTCGGCGCCACAACGCCATTCTCCTTCTATGACAAGATCGATTCTCAACGCCGCCAAGAAGGGATCGCCGCAGACCGGACGGAGGAGGAGGTTGACAGGTTGGAGGACGAAGTCAACCCACATGCCCGAGCAATCGCTGGCCGGATATAACCGCAGAGCGCCCTCCATTGGCAATAGAGGGAAAAAGATTAGATGTTTTGCTTTCAGCGATGTGAAGAACTTCGCTATGTAATGAATCAAGCTTGTTTTAGCTTTATTAGTCGGGTTGCCCGTAGGTCCGACTTACCTTCGCGACATCCTGTGGGTGATAACATTTAACGACTATAGCTTTAGAAACCGGGGTTGTCAAGCTGAGGTCAGATGTGAACACCTTTGAGGAAAGCTCGAGAAAAAAACATGGACCTAAGGGATGAAATGTTTGCTTGCACTTGACACGGAGAAGGAGTGTTCCCGACCAGCTATGGATCGTGCAGGGCACTTCCTTTTTTCGAGCACTACTGAACCGTGAGCCCGGGCGAGGGTCAGAAAGCACTTGGGTCGAGAGGGTTACCACTAGGGAGAACCGGAAGCCGCCGGGTCATCGACCCGTGAGTGTAGGAACTTAAGTATAAGTCGCTCACCCTGACTTATGCTGGGAGGAGTGTTTCGACAACTACGGGTCGACCGACGGGCACTTCTACCGCAAAGCACTACTAAACCGAGCCGGGGCAAGGGGAGCACTTGGGCTGAGAGGGTTACCCTAGGGGAACCGAGTCCACCGGGTCACCGACCCGTGGGGGAAGTTGTAGCCCCGAGTGGTGCGGGGAACCGCGGGTGCCACGCCACCTTGAACTCGAGGGACGAAGACTGGAACGAGGAAAAGTTTTAGGGTAGAATCACCTAAACTTTTATTCCGCTTAGGGAGGTCGTCAAAGGCCCTCGCCACCCGGGGGTTGAGCAAGGGCCTTGCCCCGGGGCCGCGCCCGCCAGACCCTTCGTTATGTCGGGGTCATTCCGCCCAGAGCCGAAACCAGAGAGTCACGCAAAGCTTGGCTCAAAGCGGTTTCCGCCGCCCCATCCGATTTTAATGCGAGGGGGAGAGCGGAGAGGATGCGCCCCCCACCCGGGTGTGGAGACGCGCGTGGGCGGTTCACGCAGGTTCGCTAGTTTCCCCCCTATAAAACGGGGCGACAAAAGCCTAGCCATTTGCCCTTCCTTTTGCTTTCCGCACTATTTCCGCAAACCCGAGAGGGAGAGGTTCTTTTCATTTCGCGACACCTGGAAGCGGGCGGCGGACCGAGGGCCGGCAAGCGGGAGGCGGCCGGGGCCCGCGAGGCTCACGCCAAAGGCCCTTTGCCACGCCGGGTCCTCCCGATGCCGCCACGAGGGGGATTATTCGCCGACACCTTTCCGCAGAACCCTCTCTGGTGAGTTCTTTGCTTTGGTGTCGGATGGTTGTCGATTCTGCTCGCCGACGTTGACCTGTTTTTTCTTCATTCCTTTGCTTGGGTTCAAACCCCGCCGGGCCTTCTGGCCTTTTTTGGGGGGGGGACGCCACCGAGCGCCATAGGCGCCCCAACCGCCCCCCCTTGTCGACGGGACTGGACCGCACCATGGTGGCGCGGATGGAGGCCCGGCCCTGCCGCCGCCCAAAAAGGGAGGTTCATGGTAGGACTCGGTCCGAGCCACGGAGGAGGAGCCACCAAAACGCGAGGAAGCCAAAAGCGGCCCCGGCCGGCCGCCGAAGAGCTCGCCAAACACGCGAGGAGGCGCAGTAGCCGCCAAGGCCCCAAGAGGAGTTTAAAATGCATGAGGAGCGCTGACCACGCGATAACCTATGAACATGCTCGCCCGCCCGAGAGTGGCCGAGCTTAAGGCCGGGGAGGGCAAGAGCCCGAGGCATCGAGTCGCAAGAGCCGCCCTCACCCAGCGGCCGACCCCGCCGACCGCTCGGCCTTGCGGTGCCCGCTCGAGGGCGGGATCGCCCTGATGTGGCGGAGTACGGTGGCCGCGAACCGCGACGCCTTCGACCCAATCGCGATGCCGCCGGTTGAAGGAGACGCAGACCGGGGGCGGGCCCATAAAAATGGTGGCAGGTTTGGGATCGCGGAGCAATGACACCACGAACGCCGCCCCGCCCTATGTTTAGCTTGGCCTCGTGTTTAAGCTTCGTGATGTAATGTAGGTACATTTGTTATGGATTTGGGGACTTTGCATGATATTTCGTGATTTCGTGACAAACCCACCCAACCGTAGTCTTAAAGGTTAGGAGAGGGAGGCCGAGCCTAATAATTGAGGAAAATGGAAAATAGCAAGAAACTTAGCACTTTAAGGATGGCCCCATCCCAAGGACCACTCAAGACGGGCGCCCCTTTTGCCCAGTGCTATCGAACGAGCCGGGCGAGGGGCACTTCTACCGAAGGATTACCGCTAGGGGAATGACGGGCGAGACGCGCTTTTGGATTAATATGGGCAAGTAGCCCCCGAGTGGTGCATGAGGACCAGATGCGGCCGGGCCGCATTTTGAACCCTGAGGCTTCACGAGATGGGATAAAGAAAAAGGTTTAGATAGAGTCGCTTAACCTCTCAATGTTCCATGGATAGGCAATAATGTTGCCATCAAGATCCTCGAGTCAAAGGGCCGGTTGAGGACCTCCAGACGGTGAAGGAACCTTCCGGGAGGGGATTTTGTGCTCGCAACGTTGGATCGACCTAGCGAAGACCAGTCCCACCCGAAAGACCTTCCGCAACCCACCAAATAGGGCCGCATTTATCGACATTTGGTGGATCGGGGGACGGCCACATCGCGGGCTTGCCGAGGGTCGATGGCGCCTTTGGCGGCCCCCAAGTCTGCCAAGACTTGTAGTTTGGGGCACCATATTCCGGATCGGTTTAATTGGACCCAAACCAGAAGAAGGGAATCCCGACCCCGGGCGATCCGTGAGGCTCCAGAGAACGGAGGGCAATTCGACCGCCCATCACCCCGCGAACTTTTAAGCCCAAGATTCGCGTTTGAGCCCTTAGAGGATCATGCCGCCGCCTGCCGACCGCCGCTGGTCCCCACCCCCGACTAACGAGGACTTCGCCCGGGTTGGGTCGGAGGATCCGTCACCAACCGGCTTGTGAAGGGCTTCCTCTAGTCGGAGCCGGCAACCAGTACACCGTGGCCTGATCCGGAAGGTTCCGCGTCTGACAGCTTGGTAGTCGGAGCAGATGCACACGGTGAGGCGGCTACGCTTAAGGCGGGTCCAATGACAGTAGGGTTTATGAGGGTCGGAGACAAAGGTCCTGTGTCGATCGGTCCCTTGTCGGGGGCAAGATTGGCTAAGTAATCGGCCTCACCATTGCAGCTTGAGCCGCGGTCATGGCACCGATCCGCCCCACCCATTCGCCGATCGCCGCTTCGCTCATCACCTTCGCCGCCGGTGCCACTAATGTCGAAGAACTACCACCGCACGGGCGCAGCAGAAAGTGCGCGAGGTCTGGCCGCCAGGAGCGGCCCGTTCTTGCCGACCTCGTGGGTCCCACGCGCGCAAGACGCCGGTGGCTCGAGGAAGCCCCTAGTGATGGGAGCCGAGCCTTTGCATGTGCCGCAACCAGACGCTTTACCACTCGGGTTCCCCAGACGCCGACCTTGGCCTCCTGTGTCTGCTAGCTCTGGATGCCGCAGAGCAAAGATGGTCAGCGCAGCGGCATTTCGATCGGGCGGGGAAGAACGAAGACCATCGCCCCTGGCCGCTTGGTGCCGACCAGCGTAGGGGGGCTCGGCCGGCCGCAGTCGCCTTAGAGCTTGTCCAGCTGGGCCTTTCGAGCCTCCAACTGTTCACGCTGCCGCGGAAGCTCAGTGCGGCGAGTCTAGAGGCTCTCCTCCACCTCCTGCACCTTGGCGTGCCGAGCGGCGGTTCCCGGACTTAAGGGGGTGGGGGGTCGCGGCCTAAATGGCCAAGCCCGCCATGTTGGACTCGCGGGAGTACAACTCGTCCGAAGTGTGCTCCGCGTCAGAGCTGGAGCCGTCGCTGGAGGAGAGCTCCAGTAGTTCGTGGACGGAGGTTGGCACGTTGCCAGCCATCGCCACGAGCCGCGAGCCTTCGGGAAGCGGCACCGCCACCTGGAAGAGTTCACGCATGCCCCTACCAGAGGCGGCATGGCGGCGGACAGGTCCCGGCGGCGAGGTCCACACAGGGGCCTCAAGCTGATGGTCGCTGAAGGCATCGGCGATGGAGTCTAGGCTCCTAGCGGAGGCCCAGACCTGAGAAGTGGCGGGGACGAGCATGAGCTCTCCCGCCAGAGTGGCGGCGAAGTCGAGGGAGCTGAAGCGAATCCAGCTCCCCGACGTAGATGCGCTGTCGTGGGTGAAAAAAGCCGTCAAGGAGGTGACTGGGAGTCCGGAGACGAAGATGATGACGCGCGGCGTCTCTACCGCCGCTAACCGCTTGTTTCAGATAACCCATGAGTAAATTTGTAAGTCAAGGGGCCACGATTCTCTCCTTGATGGTTGACTCAGTGGAGCCTGATGTATATCGTTCGGCCGAATATCCCTACGCCCGCCGTGGTGGTGATTTTGTATTGCTTGGGGCGCAGGATCGACTCTTACAAGCGAGGGCTCAAGAAAAGCTTTGAGCGCCGTCTGAGGAGAGGAGCCAAGGCTCGAGAGTTCGGAGTCGGGAACATTCGCCGAGCCTGATGAGGGACTCCGTTGCGTAAATGCGAATTGACCGCCAAATGCGAATATGAAGTGGGGGAGCCCTCCTTAAGAGCCCGCCCCTTTTATATATGCGGGGGCAAAGTTACACGGTGTTTGGAGAAAATGGGTATGCTACGCCGGAGTCCGGCTCGGTCGGGCGCCGATGTTGCTCGCCCATCCCACGCCTGGTTGATAGACACAACGGATAGTGTTCCGTTGAAGGTGCGCACCGCCTCTATCCGCCGTCAGGCCGACGTTGTTACGCTTATGCCCCGGTTTCGCTTTGGGACGGAGCCGCCTTCTCCACTGCGGCGCTGAGGCGAAGGGTCCGACGCTGACTTAGCGCCCCGCCACCTTGGGAAGGAGCCACCGCCGCATGGCCATCGTGTCCGCGCGGGGACCCGCCAGGCCGATCGGTGACGCGGGCGAAGGTTGTTGAGTCGGCTTGTTAGGGATCCGACCGAGGCCGGCGGAGCGACGGGCACCCACCGAGGCCAGGTTGACCGCCCCGGTGGGCTCGACCGAGGCCGAGGGTCCTTCGTGGCCCCTCGAGGCCTAGAGCTGGGCTCAAAGCGCATCGTCTGGTGTTCCAGCCAATATTTAGGGATAATCCCATCTGTGAGGGACGGAGACTTTGGTAATACCCTCTCTAGCACTTTGCATCACTGCCAGCCTTGCTTCCATGTCCGTACAACTGAGAGAAAGACGATCTTGAAATAGATGTATACTTTGCTGTGGGGTACCCTGGTATAAGTATTCGTCAAAATACTAGCACGTGCATTTTTCTCCCTCATCACAGCTGCCTCAATCTTGAGAGCCTCACATGAAACGCAAGGAGCTTCTCTAATCCTATGGGCTCGGTCTTATAACTTCTTCCTAAGCTCGACTTGAATTTTATCCAAGTCCCCCTCAATCACAGAACAATGCAAGCAACTCTTAAGTGACTTATCTAGTAAGTCCTTATCAAGTTTAGCACACTTAACGTTTAAAGCTTCATTGTCAAGTTTTAGTTGCTTACAACTTCACATGAGCCTGATCAGGTCCTGAAGCATGCATTTCAAGTTCATCGCTTCTAGAAGAAAACTTCCCGAGGTGAACGCCATGACATCTATTTCAAGCAAGTAACTTAGGACACTTTCACATGAAGGAGTAGCATGAGCATGAAGAAAACTAGCATCTAGAGAGGAAATATTAACCGCATAAGTGCTAGCATTCTTCGACCTAAGACTTTCAAGTTCAGCTTGTACACTATCATGCAAAGTCCTTAGGTTCTCAAGCTCCACAAGCAAAGCATCACACAAAGAACAAGGATCGCTGACTCGGAGGGAGAAGATCTAAGAGAAGTAACTCCTCGAAGTCAAGGTACCTACTTCTTTCAAGCCCTGACACCTAGCTTTAGCTCTAGCATGAAATTTTCCTAATTTGCAAAAAGCTTCATTGAGCGGGTCATAGGAAGGTACTCATCCGAGTCGCCGAGAGCTCGAGTCACCGATGCCGCTGGTGTCCGCCTATGAAGCACATACCGAGAAGTCGTTGTCGCTTTTCTTCTTCAGGATCATCCTCGCCTGCGCTCCATGTCTCCGTCGGAGAGGCTGATGTCGCCGAGGGCGGCGAGAACGCTGTGGAAGAGCTTTGTTCTTCGAGAAGATGAGGTACTTCTTCGCGGCGCCGGCCGCAAACCGGAGGCTTCTTGTTGCGCTCTTGTCGGTGTAGTCGTTTGCCGGAACCGCCAAGTCGCTTTTGTTCTTTCTAGTGTCACAGATTTCTACGCCGGGTACCTCGCCGCACAAAAGCAACAACACGGCGGTCAACATGTCGTCCACGGGCGCCCAATGAAAGCGTGGGCGAAGCACGCTCGCCGCCGCGCGGCACTCCACGTGGCGCCGCGAAGAGTGTGGGTGAGCACGCTTCGCCGCCTCGCGGCACTCCACGCGGCACCGCAGAAAGTGTGGGCGAGCACGCTTGCTCACCCGGCGGCACTTCTACGGGCACCCATGAAAGGTGGGCGAGACGCCTCGCCGTCCGACGGGCGGTCCACGGGCACACGGCGAAGGTGGGATGAGGACGCCTCGCCGCTTCCGCCGCAAGGCAAAAGGTGATTCGAGGTGGTTTCACCCAAGGCTCCTTCCTGTCGCATTGCCGACGACAGAGCCGTGTCGCACTGCAAATCCGCGAGATTTTCGCTACAGCCCATTCTCTCGACGCCTCACCAACCCGTCCTGGAAGGGTCACATCTCCAAGCGGACAGCGGCTTAAGCGCCAAGCATTTAATGAGGCCGGAGGAACGGACAAGACAGAAGGAGTAATAAATGTATAAGGATCAAGATGATGACTCTCCTTTTACCTACTCCCCGTTAGCCCGGCCTATATAAGGGCCTCCTGCATGAAAGGGGACTCGCATTCGAGAGAAAGAACTTGTAACTCAAGAGCTTTGTATTAGCTTCACACCTCTCTAAACAATCTAGCAGAAGTAAGGCTATTACCCGAGGCAAAGGGGGCTCAACTCGAAAAATATCTTGGTGTCATCCATAGTTCATAGACGCTAATCCTCGCAGAGGAGTCCCTAGGGTTTTTCGCCCTCTAGGTTTAGCCAGCCGCGAAGACGCCCTCCTTCCGAACTAAACCCGGTCTACATCCTCCGGGCCTGTCAGGTGGAATACGCCGACATCTAGTTTGGGACAATTCGCTCGAATGTGGTTGGGGCCACCACATTCAAAGCAGGTGATTCCACCACCTCTCTCTCACCCTCTTGTAGGCGTGAGAAAACTTGCGAGCTAAAAGAGCAAGCTCAGTTTCTAGAAATTTTTCCAGTTGGTTATCGCTTAGCTCGCAAAGGGCGGAGAGGGAAAAACCAACAGAAGAATCAAGAGAAAATCCAATGGGATTGGTGACCAAAGCCATCGACTGTGATTTCGTCTTGCGAGAGACGACCTCGATCTCATGAGTCTTGAGTCGGGAATAGAGCCCGTCAAGAGTCAAGGTTGATAAGTTGGTAGTGTCCTTGATGGTGGTCATTTTCATCTCCCAAACACAAAGATCGAGTGTGGTCAAGAAGTGTCGAGCATTGTTTGAGTCAGGGTATGTGCCACCAACCGCCCTTGAGATCGCCAAAATTTTGTAAATCGATCAAACACTCGCCAAGACTCTCACCAGCGTGTTGTTCAAACTTGTTGTACTCACGCTTGTATTGATCCTGTCTCATGGTCTTGATTTGGGTAATGCCCTCATGGTATGCATCGAGAGTCACCCAAATCTCGTGAGTAGATTGCAGGTGAGAGATCCGATCATACTCACTACGGCTTAGTCCCTGTATGAGAATGTTCCTCGCCTTAGCATTTACCTCAACGTCACCATATTCAATCGCGGACGTCTTCATTGGTAGGAACCTCATATGGAAGCTTCACCATCCGCCATATCAGAAGCCCTAGGCAAGGATGTATGACTCATCCGGATTTTCAAAATGGAAAATCGAATCGCAAATGATGGGAGACTTGGTGGAATACTTGTCTCGTCATGAGCTCTCGAGACCGGTCAAGATCTACTGACGAACAAAACCGCTCTAATACCAATTGAAGGATCGAGATGGCATAATGAGGGGTGAATGGTCATAAATAAAATTTTCCCCAAAATACTCCAACTAATACATCGAAAAGATCGCGTAAAAGAAATCGTGAAAAACCCTAACAACTAGACAACTATGTGTACCTCTAACTTGCATGGATGAGTACCATAGAATATGTGGGGATTTTTGAGTCACAATCCTAGTTTTCTAGTGTCCAAAAACAAAAGGAATCAATTTAACTCTTACTTTTAGAAAGGAGATCAATTCAAATCACAAAAGTCACTTTCACAAAACTCAATTAGAATAGGTGGTTGGTGCATTTTGTTTTCAAGAAATTTTAGAATTTTTCTACACATGAGAAAATGAGTCATGAAGAATTACACCAAATTTTACCTCAAAAATACTTACAGTAAAAATAAAAAATCAAAGAACACAGATAGTCGAAACTTCGAAAGGAGAAAGTTTGGGGCTCGGTTTCACCTCATGGAGTCCAAACCGTGCAAACAAGTGGACTCCAAAATGTTTCTACAGATGCATATGAGAGTCCTGCACCTTCTTCAATAAGAATAACTCAAAATAATTTTTCTACATCCTCTGCCCTGTCAGGAATACGCCGGTGTGGGCGCCGCTGTAGGGGGCTAGTGGTTGGTTTTTCCGCTTAACCCTCGGCGACTTCGCGTCAGTATTTAGAAGCAAGCTCGCATCAAAAGATGGCGGATCGTCAGCACCATGATATCGCGGGGCGAGCGACGACTGGCGCCCCGCCATCACGCGCCGAGAACCGCTTTTCGCTGATGAAGCCAGGTGCACGCGACAAGAGTTGGCCAACGCCACGATTTATTTCACAAGGCGCGAGCTTCCACGGACTTGCCGGATTTTACCGCCGCTTAGAAGGATTTCAGCACCATTGCGCCCCATTGAACGAGTTATAGGAGTTGCGCCCAAGAATGCCTTCAACCTTGAAAGATAAGCTTATCGATGCACCTTTACTCCAACTTCCGATTTTAATAAGACCTTTGAGCTTGAATGTGATGCTAGTGGGATTGGAATTGGTGGTGTTTTGATGCAAGATAGAAAACCCTGCTGTTTATTTTAGCTTAAAAATTGAGTGGTCCTGTTTTGAATTATTCCACGATGATAAAGAATTGTATGCTTTTGTGCGATCTTTAGAAACGCGGGCAACATTATCTTTGGCCCAAAGAATTTGTTATTCATTCCGATCATGAGTCGCTAAAACATATTCGCAATAGTGAAACTCAATCGTAGACATGCTAAATGGGTTGAATTTATTGAATCTTTTCCTTATGTTATCAAACACAAGAAAGGGAAGGATAATGTGATTGTCGATGCCTTGTCTAGAGATATACCATGTTGTCCCAACTTGATTGTCGATATTTGGATTGGAATCAATTAAAGAACAATATGCTCATGATGATGATTTTAAAGATGTCTTGTGCATTGCAAAGAGGGAAGAACATGGGACAAATATGTGATAAATGATGGATTTGTGTTTAGAGCTAACCGCCTATGCATTCCAAATTGATCCGCTCGCTTTTTTGATACAGAGGCTCATGGAGGAGGTTTGATGGGTCATTTTGGTGCCAAGAAGACGGAGGTCGTGTTGTCTCACTTCTTTTGGTCAAGATGAGGCGAGACATTGAGAGGTTTGTATCCCGCCGCACAACATGTCAAAAGGCTAAGTCACGATTGAATCCACATGGTTTATATATGCCTCTTCCTGCTCCTAGCACTCCATGGGAGGATATATCTATGGATTTTGTTTTAGGACCGCCTAGGACCAAGAGGGGAGGGATAGTATTTTGTGGTGGTTGATAGATTTTCTAAGATGGCTCACTTTATTCCTTGTCATAAGAGTTTGATGATGTTAATGTTGCTAACCTTTTCTTTCAAGAAATCGTCATTGCATGGTATGCCTTCTACTATTGTTTCAGATCGTGATGCCAAGTTTTTGAGCCACTTTTGGAGAACTCTATGGAATAAATTGGGGACCAAGCTGCTGTTTTCAACATGTCATCCCCAAACCGATGGCCAAACCGAGGTAGTAAATCGTATTATCTACTATGTTGAGGACTGCTCAAGAAGAATT
This sequence comes from Guadua angustifolia, assembly GCA_036346375.1. Classification (NCBI taxonomy): domain Eukaryota; kingdom Viridiplantae; phylum Streptophyta; class Magnoliopsida; order Poales; family Poaceae; genus Guadua; species Guadua angustifolia. The sequence continues at coordinate 12,324,163 of CM070521.1, read as the reverse complement.
TGAAGATGTGGGAAGAGTGTTTGCCGCATGTTGAGTTCGCTATAATAGGGCGGTACACTCCACCACCAAGGTAAGTCCTTTTCGTAGTGTATGGCTTCAATCCCTGTGTTCTATTGATCTATTACCTTACCTACTAGTGAACGAAAGTTAATCATGATGCTAAGGAACGGCTGAATTTATTCTGAAATTGCATGAAAAGACTAGAGAAAATATTGAAATGATGAATGAAAGGTATAGGATCAAGGAAGTAAAGGTAGAAAGGAAGTAAAACTTGAACCGGTGATTTAGTATGGTTACATCTTATAAAGGATCGCTTTCCGCAATTGAGAAAGTCTAAATGCCTAGAGCTGATGGTCCTTTCAAGATACTTGAGAAAATAAATGATAATGCATATAAACTTGAGTTGCCGCTCTAATTTGGGGTTAGTCCCACATTTAACATTGCAGATTTGAAACCGCTCATGGGAGAAGAAGATGAGCTTGAGTCGAGGACGACTCCACTTCAAGAGGGGAGGATGATGAGGACATCACTCCAATGCATACCGAGACCTCCAGCCAGATGCAAGGACCCATCACAAGAGCACAGAGCACGGCAATTGAATCAACAGTGAGCTCGCTCCTTGCCCGTGTGATACTTGTGAGAATGGTATGCTACCTAATGATATTATTGATTATATTGTACTTAGGAACTTTGGAGAGGACCATGAAGGCCTTGGAAACCAGCAAGGACCAGAGGGAGGCAAGGAGGGTGTCCAAGTTGAGGTCCAATTCATCTCGGAGTCGACTACCTCGGCCACCAGGAGCAGCTGCTCACTAAAATTATCGCCCAGGCCACAAACGGGTTCGATTTTGATGATCCACATATGCCTCGAAAGCTAAGGAGATAATCTTTCCAATGGCACCAGTTTCAGGTCATTTGGACTTCGGAGTCGACGGGAATTTACATTGCAAGTTGGGACAGAATCTGTCCCAGGGTGCTCAAGTCACAATTTGGGCCCTTGGCCCATGTATCGTTGGAGTCCATCACGACGCTGCCTAGGGTTTCTAGGACGTCCCTAGCCTTTATATCCAGTAGCCGCCGCTAGGGTTTGATTTGCTTAGATTAATTCGCTTTTGAACAAGGTCGCCGCTCATCGCTTGTGAGACCCCAACTCGTGAGCTTCATCCTCAATTGCAAATTCAGTTGCATCTTTCTTGTTCTTGCTTGTGTTCTCGATTCATTGGCAGGATTAGCTCAGGGCGAGGTCAACCGGCAGCGCACGGTTGATAACCGAGGACGCTGCGGGTGCTGCGACAGGGTTTTGATCGCGCCGATCAAGAAGCCGGATCGTGTGTCTCGCGCCTAATCGACTTATCCTCCACCGACGGAAGTTCGCATCCCTTCCCCCATCAATGAGGTGTGAAGGCTCAACAATGGCTACATCTAAGCTCGAGCTATGGCGTGTTAGCGTTGTCTTTGTCTCTTGAGAGATCAAGGCATCCTTATCTTATACCTTCAGACGCGAACTGGAGGAGAGATTCCGAAGTGGCCTTCGTGGCGCTGCTAGGGTGGGCGTAACGCCCCGACTTGTTGCATGCTCTCGCTTCCCCGCGGAGTGGCGCCGCAACCGCTGCCTAAATGCATGATCCTGAATCCAAGGGTGGACTACGGCTGAACGAGAGCCGACCCGAAAGCTCGAGGTCGCGGCGGGCCATGTTTCGGTCCAGCAGACTTAGGTCGAAGGTCTTAAGATACGCCTGTGTCGTGGTCGAGGCCTCCTGAGCTTGGGAGGTCTGCTGACTGCGCTGGCCGGTCATGGACGCCCAAATTTCGCCTTAGCCCCGAGGCTTAAGGTCGTGGGCAGAACACGGACCGACCTTGAGCCTCTACAAATGGATCGATTTCGAATCTTCGACCGAGGTCGAGGTCGGGCGGAAAGCGAACGCCGGCCGTGATGAAATGACACTCGGCGCCTCTTGATCTCTCGAACCGGTGACGATGCAAGCGACAGGACACCGCTATGTCTCAAACCACCCGGCCTTAATTGTACCACAACGTACGGGCGCTGGCCCCCAAGCACCGCGATCGGATTTGATGACGGTGCGGCGATAAACCTAAAACCGCAGCTGGTCGCCGAGGAACGACCGCTGGCCTTTCGCCTTCAAGCCTCCGTGTTTGGCAAAACCTCCTCCCCGCCTTCGATCGAATCGCCACATCGCCATGGCTGCTTAGGAGGAGCACGCTCAGCCAGGATGAAGGAACCGAGACCGGGCTGCTGGATCCATTCACATGGGCCGCCGCAACGACCGAGCCACCCCAGTGGACGACGCAGATCGCTTTGCACCGAGCACTACATCCTGCCTACGGACCCGGAGAGCGAAGTTCTCTCCGGGTCTCACTAGGGAGATCGAGCTCATAAACCCGTGCCAAACCCATTCTTACTCGCCATCTTCTCCCATCTGTATGAGGGGTTCCTAGGAATCCCTCCCAACCCTCTTCTTTCTCGACATTTCAGCCTTCGCCTGGGAAGGACCCCTGGTCGGATGCCTTTACTTCGCCAGGCTGACAGGCTCAAGTGGTCCTTCCCCAAGATCCAAGCTTGACTCCCCGGCCATGGTCCGAGCGGTGGTTCACCAAGAAAGGGAACTCTGCGACGCTATCATACGCGGGAAAGCCCGCTTGGAAGAAGGAGACCCCAGAGGCGTAATCGATCCCAGGCCGATGGAAGCCATCACCGCCATTCATCTTCGCACGAAAGCACGCCTCACCGGGCGCATGACGCCGTCGACTTCAGGAACCCGTGTCCCTTTGGAGAGGCGACGACCCGTTTAAGATCCAGTATGACGACTACCATGCGAGGGTACGCCTCGTACGCCGGGTCGTGGTCTTGCTCGAGTCCACCTCACACTTTTTGAGAATCGTTTCAGCCGGCGAGTCTTGGGTTGCCGCCAGATGAACGAAATGTTCGGAAAATGGCGCACAACTACTCCATGGACGACTCCGCGTCGACGAACGCAGTTCGCCGAAGGCCGAGGTAAGCCATCCCGACCAACGGCTCGACTGAGCGACTTCGGCCTCCATGACCTTTCTTTATGCCGCAGACCATCAGAGCTGCTCGACACGGCCAGCAAAGAGGTCCCGCAGTTCGGGTGGGCAAGAGCAAAAAGGAAGAAGAGACCGCCCCGACGGACCACCAAGAGGCGAAGAAAACTCATGTCGAGCGGGGCGACGCCATGGTAAGGATCCTGGTACCGAGCCCCGAGCCTGCCTGCAGGCCTTGATGGTTGATGAGCTCCTTGCGCCAGAGCGCGGCGGCCAGCCAGTCCTCGCCCTCCCGCCCCGGACCTCAAGCCTGAGCCTGGCCACGGATGACGTGGAGCCGCCTGCTCGAGCCCTCTGCCGCCAGACACGCAAGCAACCGCCTGGTTCTGGCACAAGATTCGCCGACCAAGCAGGTGGAGGCCGAGACTCGTAAACTCTAGCTTCTTGACCCAGACCGCCTCCGTATCTTTCGGGTTTAGTGTATGTTTTTATCGCAGACCTTGAGCACCGAGTCAAACTTGCCCGCTTTGGACGATGGTCATGGTCCAGGTGAGTCCGAGTCCGGATGAGGAGAACGTCAGCCGTCCCATTGCCGAAGGCCGAGCACGGACTCCTTCGCCGCTAAGCCCTCCTCGGCGAAGTTCTAAAAGGAGTCGATGACTCGATTTAGGACGCAAAAATCAACCCGCTGATCAAAGGAGATTACAAGACCGGCGAGGCGGAGCCACCGCGCCGACCTCCCGAGGTTGACGCAGGGGCGAGCACCAGAGTGCCACCTGCCGCCATCATGAGTCACCTCAGCTCATTTTCGACCACGTCAAGAGTCGCGCGGCCCAGCGACACCACCGGCCACCGGAGATGGCACCACCGCAGAGGCGTTGCAGACTACAAGAACCATGTCAGCGCCGAAAGCACCGAGGTCGTGGCATCCTGTGCCACGGAGATCATCCACGCCATGGGAGGCCTTGCCAGCAGCCGATCATCGCTCCCGAGTCCCAGGCGAGCGGCTCCCGACCACAGAGGTAGGCTAAGCGCATGCCGGCCCTCCCCGCTGGCGAACCGAAAGCCCCTGAGGGGCGCGACGGATCTGTCGCGCCTGCAAAGTGAGCCTAAAGATCCTGGCCCCAAGAAGGTGATGGGGGCTGGGTGGCTGACCTCATCCCAGAGGTAGTGGGCGACAAGGAGGAGGAACCTCGCTACCGCATCGGCGATCGCGAAGAATACACCCGCCACGCCGGAATCGACCAGTAAGGGCCCCTCCACGCATCCGTGGCTTGTTAGCCTGAGTTCCTTGTTTTCCCTAATTCGGGCCACCTTTTTCTGCCGTGGAAGGCGATCGACCACATCTCCTCGGGCCGCAAGGCTCAAGAGCACGCCATGCCGAGGGCTTCAAGCGGTGGAAGGAGGCCGAGCGCCGAGGCTCATCAGACCATCGAGGTCGACAAAGTGAGTTTCGGTAGCCGAGCTTGTCGATCTTCGCCAAATGATGAGGGCGCAGGGAGGTAGCCTCACGCTCGAGGCTCGGTAGGCCGTGGCCTCGCGAAAAGCACGGCTTAAGGCCGTGAGTACGAAAGCGCACGATCGCAATGCCGCGTCGAGCGTGCTAAGGTTGGCGTGGAAGGCCGCCATGAGCAAGCACCCCACGGCGAAGGCATCCCCGAGTGGAGGCCAAAATCCACGAGCTTGAAGGGAAGTCGAAGCGCCGCCAATCGAGGTGCTTGAAGCCGAAGCGCCAAGGTCGGTGTTGGAGAAGGCCGCCATGACCGGTCGCCCTCTGGCGGCGCCCGAGCTCGAGGCCAAGATCTCGAGCTCGGGGAGGCTTGAGAGCGCCAAAGCGGGCGCGCGCATTTAGCGCCATGGCTAACTCCAAGACGAACGGCACCGGCTTGGATGCCTCCACGGTAGCCTCCGTAACTGCAGCGAAGCCGCCGCCTTGAGGACCAAAGTCACGAGCTCGAGCAAGAGAAGCTTGCCCGTGAGATGGCCGACCAATGTTAGAAAGCAAGGAATGCTCTAATAGAACAGATCATTTTGGAAAACCTCGTCCCGATCGAAATTCATAGTCGACAATTCCTGAGTCCCTCCCGCTTCCCTCGTTGCACGTCATGGCTGTTTTGGTCGTGGCAGATAGATAGCCTTATCCAGCCCCTGGGCCCGAGGTTGGCGGGCGCTGCCTTGGGCGCAAGACGAAATACGGCCGGCGGCCCACGACCGCAGAGTGGTGGAGGGAGGAAAAAAGCAAGCCGCTAAGTAGATGGTCAACCCAGACAACGTTCGATTACACGCGACCATGCGCATTGCTCAAGCTGGCCAAAGTGGCGGAGGTTTCGCTTGGGCCCGCACAGTAAGGTAGATTGCGAAGAGGTTGGCTTACGCTTAGCCGGCCCAAATGGGTGAAACGCCATTCGCGACACTTAGACCAAGAGCAAAACGCACGTATGCATTGAAGGTCGTGTCTAAGGAGCAGAAAAGAATAGTAGCAACACAAGTAGACATAAAAGGCGAAGATGGAAGAACAATTTTATTGAAATGTAAGGTATAGAGGTTACACATAAAACTTGAAGCTGATCTATGTTCCACGAGCCAGAGAGCTCTCGCCATCGGGCGCCGCTAATGTGCCCCGTGCGATCCGCTAGAAACGACTCTATAGGCCCTCCCACGGGGATAACTTGTTGGTGGACGAGCCTGAATCCGGCCAGGCTAGGTCCCCAACAAGAGCCTCCTAGGTCATACCACCGAGATGCATGTCTCGCGAAGAGCTTGCGGGTAGTCGTTGATCGAGCAGCACTGCATCTTACTTCGGGCGAGGGTAAGGTCGAGACCGCTATTTCCGGTTGACTTGGTCGACTGTGACTCCTGGCAGAGCCAACAGAACCTGGAGGCGTGACCGCTTCGCAATCAACACGGTTTGGAAGGGTGTGGACCCCTGTGGGCTCGCTTGTCGTGGTACGAAGAGACCATAGGACGGTGGGAAGTTCATCCACCTGTGTCTTGCCACGCCGCTCGAGCTCATTCACGACTCATTTCTTGACACCGACGATTTGGTTAGGTGCGTTCACGCCCCATTGCTCGTGAGCCACCGCCGAAGCATACTTTGATGCCAGTTCTCGCCGAAACTCCTGGAACAACTCCACGGAAACCGAGTACCGTTGTCGGTGATAATCTTGCATGGAACCCCGCACTGGTGACCACGCAAGCGGAAGAAACGAACGCTCGGAAGCAAAGTGATGGTCGAGGCCGGTTAAACCGATCCACGGTGAAGGTGTCGACGCGCCACGAATAGAAATTTCTTTCCCGACCACCGAGGAAAAGGTCGAGAATATCCATTTCAGTCGAGAAAGGCCAGCGAGCGGGATGGTCTGGCGGCGATCTTGGCCGGATGCGACTTCTGGCGTGAACGGCATGCTCGGCAAAAGTGGACGATATCACGAGCATCTGGTTAGCGGCGGCTGAGTGGTACCCCATACGAAGGCCCACGATCATCGCCCAGAGTGAAGAGTGTGCCCCACAGAGGCCCTCGAGTGAATGTCGCTAATAGGTACTTTACCCCTTCGCAGGATGCACCCAGTCAGAATGCCGGATCGTTCCGTTTATAGAGTTTGCCGGCCCACGCCGCAAGCTTGTTTCGTCGTTTGATCCGCTCCTCGGCAGGCCGGATGGCGTGCTTCCCCGTGAAGGAAATTGTGGATGGGCTCCGCCCAGAGGGAATACCCGACTACGCCGAGCATGACCTCTTGATCGAGATCGATGGGGCCGCCAGCGCTTCGGTGATGACGCGTGGGGATACTGGCTTTGAGGAGGAGCCGAGCTTGGAGAGGAAGTCCGGCGATCGGAGTTGTCCCTCCCGGGGATGTGCTTGAGTTCCAAGTTCGGGAACCATCCATCTTGCACCTCGGCGAGTACTTGCCATCGAGTCCTCGAGCATTGGTAGTCCTTGTTGAATCGGTTGATGACTTAGCCGAGAGTCACCACGCTTCAAATTAAGGCGCCCAATGCCTTGCAAGCTCGTAAGCCGCTAGAGGGCCTCATATCCGCCACATTGTTGGTCGCTGAAACCCTAAACGAACCACGATTTTAATCACGCATGGGTAAGGATAGGATCCCAAATTTTAGCTTGAAGGACCTTGAGCCGTCGAAGAACATGACCAGTGGCTTCTCCTCCAGACCTGGCTTCGGAGCGGGCTGCGACGCTCGCCGAATCCACGGAAGTCGGCGAGCACTTATACTTTATGGCCGCCCGAGCGCGACCTAGACGCCGAACGCCAGCTCCATGGCCCATTTGGCAATCGCCCGCCACCCCTAGGTTCCTCGGGATGTCCCGGAGCGAAAGTTGCTGGGACGACCAAAGTGTGCTGGAAGTAGTCTTTGGAGCTTGCTGGAAAGCGAGGAGAGCATACAACAACTTCGTATTCGTGGTAGCGCCCTTCGCCGTGCAAGACCTCGCTAACATAATAAATTGGTGTCTGAGACCGCTCCGCCACAGAGCAGATTGGCGGGCGTGGTGGTCATGAGAGAGAGCAACCTCTCGCCGGTTGTGGCGTTATGGGGAGGGGGTGGGGGGACAACAGTATACCTTCTCAGTCGTCAAGGACCACGCACCTCTCGAGTCCACCGAAGCCCCGTGTTTCGCAGAGTTTGGAAGAATGGAGCCCACGTCGCCGGCCTCAAATGAATTGCTGAGGGCGGCCATATGCGCCAGTGAGGCTCGCACTGCTGACCGAGGTTGGGCGCCATCTTCTCGATCGCCTCTTTTCTCGTTCCTGGCCGACCTCAGCCCCGATCGTAGCCGAAAGACCTTCCTCGACGCCGCACTTGAACACGCACTTCTGGATTGAGCTTGATCTTGTGCTGTTTGGTTGGTGGGTTTCTCTGTCGCGAACGCGCCCGGAGGGGCTCTTGACGATGATGTCATCCACGAGACCTCAAGGTTTTGCCCGATCCGAGGCTCGAATGTCTTGGTCACGACGAACGGGTTCCGTGCATGCGCAATCAAACGACATGGTCAGAGTAAGCAATAGGTGCTAAAGCGTGATGAAGGATGTCTTGTTCTCGCCGCCGACCGCCACTTGATCTCGTGGTAGCCCGGTAAGCATCCAAGAAGCTCGATTTGGCATTTCTTGTGAGTCGACGATTCAGTCGATACGGAAGCGGAAGTTGTCCTTCGCAAGCCGAGTTCAACCCGTATGGTCGATGCACATCCTCCACTTTCTTTCTCTTTTGCACGATGACCGGTTACGCCCACTCCGAGTAGACAACCTCACGGGACGAAACCGCCTTCGTGAGCTTGTCAAGGTTCTCCTTGATGACCGCGACCTTCGGAAGCGACGCAGCCTTCGGGCGTCTGGTCGAGCCGATCTCACTTGCAACTTGTGCTCGATCACCTCCTTAACGCCCGCATGTCCGCGGGTTCCAGCTTAATATACCCTTGTTGGCGCGAGAAGGTGACGAGCTCGAGTTCTATTTGGAACTCCTCGGCAGACGTGGATGCACTTGGCCGTCGCTCTCATCGAAGCGGGCACGGTTCGCCGCCCATCGGCACAAACGGTGGATTGCCGCTCGGCGGGCGTTGCCGCCGTAAGTCGGGCTGGGCAAAGATACACTGCGAGAGCCAAGGCCTTGGTCTCACATCCATGTGCCGCTCGCAGATCACCTCCTGCGGTGATGATGCCATTAGCCAGAGCCATACACCGATATGTAATGGTATGATACGCCATAAACTTGACCAGGCGGGCTGCGAGGATGGCGTTGTGCCGGAGGTCACCTCGACCACCTCGAAGGTGACCAGCTCGGTGAGGAAGTTGTTCAGTCACGAAGGTAGCAGGCAAGACCACGCCCGGGATAGTCGAGCTTGAGCACGATCCCGAAGAAGGGTATGGCGATGTTTGACCTTCGACCAGGATTTGCATCCCGGTAAGCGCTTCACTGCAGAAGTTAAAGAGAGTCTGCCGTCGACCATGACACGCCCAGCGGTATTGCTAATGGTTAGTCACGACCAAGGCGGTCTTTAGGTCTCCGGCCATACCGAGAGCGTCCTCCTGAGTGAAGGCGATGGTGGCTCCAAACTTTCAGCTTTCGTGGGCTACCGCGGTCACGACCGGTAGATGGTTCAGGCGCGGCCTTGACCTCGCCGATCGTAGTCCGACGAGCCGCCGAAGATGACGTTGATCGCGCCGCCCCTGCCGGAACTCAAATCGAGGTCAGCTCGTTCGCTGCTCACCCTATCTCGTTGGTCGTCATCTCGGAACACGGGCATCTCACCGCCCCATCATAGAAGGCCTCCAGCTTGTTTTGCCAAGCCCTGCAGGCCCGTAGGTCGTGGCCGGCCGCCCTATGAAACAGTCAGAACTTTGCTTCGTCATATTTCGGAGCGCGCTCTTACTCACATCGAAAGACGGCCGGAGCCAGTGGTCGTCCTTTCTCCGCCGCTGGTTTCGCTACCGCGAGGTCGAGGCCGACCTGGCGAGGTTTAGATCCCTCCGAGCTTGATCGGACTAGGACCTCGCCTGGCCATCTCATTAAACGACATCAGGACAGACCACCGCCGCTCCCACGATCGCTTCCGCTTGGTGGTGGCCGCCGCCATTTGAGTTGATTTGCCTCTGCGGGGACCTAGACAAGCTTACCTTGATCGTAGTCGCGCTCCAGAGATCAAGGCCATTCAAGGTCAGTACCGCCATCTGAATAGCTTATTGACGCCGAGGCATGAAGTGATTCCAGGTCTTCAGTGGGCCGATCGCGGACCGAACTTGAAGGCTTTGATGACGCCTCATTCGAGATGCTCGATCGTGTTCCTTGTGCGGATGAATCGCCGCGACGGTCATGAAGCTCGCCTTGCCCCCTGATGACGCGGTCAGTCTTTCCCTCCCCGGCGGCTCGTAACAACTCGAAGTTGAGCGCGCCTGATCTGGCGCCACGACCAAGGAACCAGCTTCGTTAAAGAGCCAGTTCGCGAAAGCAACCGCCCAGGCGGTCGGGAGGTAATTAGCCATGACAAGTTCGCCGCCGGCGCCGGGATAGCGGTCGAGTAGATAGACAAGAATTCATCGGTTCTTGGTGCCGCCAAACGCCGATCAGCGGGCTTGAACCGAAGCCGTTACGCGACGCGACGAAGCGCCGAATACGCCACAGCCTATAAGTCGACGGCGCGCGGTATGGTCATCACCGGCAAGGTCTCTCGCGGATTGATTCGAGGTCGCTGTGGCCCGACCTCCGGTGGAACGACCACGATGCCGCACGGAGTCACCGGCAGAAGCGCAGCGTCTCGACCCTACGATGCGGGCGGAATGTTGGGAGAGGCTCGCGACCACGGCCGACTCGAGTCCGGCGGCGGCTTGGTTTCGAGCTCGACCGCAGTGGTGCTCGCAGGTCGGTGGCGGGGCCAAGATCAAAGCCTCGCCCCGAGCCCCTGGCGGTGAGGGCGCCCGCTGAGGCGCCCGACCGTGCGCGGGCGACGCGCGCACGAAGTTGTCATCACTTTTTCGAGCGGGTCCCCGAAAGTGCCGATGGCTGTGGAGGCATGGCCTCGTCGCAGCTCAATCGAGCTCTTCGGTTAGGGCTCGCCAAAGAGCTCCGACTCGCCCTCATCGATCGCCATGACCCGGCGATAGCGCTGAGCGCGCCCGAGAGCACGGGCATCCGAAGACATTCCGCTTTCTCCTGGTCCTCCCGCCGAAGGTGGTTATGGCTTGTTGATGGCGACCTAATTTGGGCCCTTGGCCCATGTATCGTGTTGAGTCCATCACGACGCGCCTAGGTTTCTAGGACGTCCCCAGCCTTTATATCCAGTAGCCGCCGCTAGGGTTTGATTTGGGTTTGCTTAGATTAATTTGTCTTTGAACAAAGGTCGCTGCTCATCGGTTTGAGACCCCAACTCGTGAGCTTCATCCTCAATTGCAAATTCAGTTGCATCTTTCTTGTTCTTGCTTGTGTTCTCGATTCATTGGCAGGATTAGCCTCAGGGCGAGGTCAACCGGCAGCGACGTTGATAAACCAGAGGACGCTGGTGCTGCGACAGGGGGTTTTGATCGCGTCGATCAAGAAGCCGGATCGTGTGTCTCAAGGCCTTAATCGACTTATCCTCCACCGACGGAAGTTCGCATCCCTTTCCCCATCTGGTATCAGCAAGGTTTACCCAGGTTCGCTTTCTCCCGTAGTTTGATTTAGTTTTGTGTTCGCCCTATAGTCCACTAAAAGCCAAAAAAAATTGCGCTCATAGTCTACCATACCAGAACCACGCCTACTTTTGCACAATTTCGTTTCAGAGTCCGTAGTAATCGAGTTTGTGTCCATAATCGAGTCGTGTTGCTGGTTTAGATCGTGATCTTAATTTAGTTGTGTTTCATCTCCGCTGATCCCATATCCTACACCAACCCACCACCAATCGCTATTTGAGTCCTTGTTGGAATCGGATTGTGTTGTGGTTTTCCCGCTCGAGTCCTAGTTGTGTTAGGTTTTCCTTCATAAACTCTAATCCCCACCTCCCGATAGCCATATCGCCACCCTCATCACAGAACCTGCCACCACAGATCATCGCTCATATCCACTCCATACCCTTGAGTTTGAGAGGTGCCGCTTAGAAAACCCCGATTCTGAGTCCTTCCGTAAACGGCCATAACTTTCAGATAACGGACTCTAATTAGGAATTTTTTTTCACGGATATCTACAGAAAATTTTACATCCGATTCTCCTAACTTTGTCGGGTTTGCCAAATTATTTTTGCGAAATTCCTCGAAGATTGAGTTCTCGTCACAAGTTTTAGCACGCTTTTAAAACACTTCTTATTTCATATCGGCTTCATCTTACATCTGCTCAGCTGAAAATTTGTGTACTTTCTACCTTTGTGCTCCTGATCCTAGGAAAATATCAGAAAAATCAAAGAAAATAAAAAAATTTGTGAAAGAGGCGAGAGCAAAAAAAATTGTGAGAGGAGCAGAGAGCCTAAAAAAAAGGCAGAGCAAAGGTAGGAGTTTTACCGGCCTCGATAGAAGTGTTTTGATGTCTCGATATCTGCTCATATACTGACGCTTTGTTGCTTGTTTCTACTTATTCCTTGTTTTCGCCGCAGCTAGACTAAGGCCACATTTAGACCAAAGAATAGGGTGCTTTTGGACATTTATTCAGCATTACTATCTCTGCTAATCAATTGTGTGCCACTCACATATAACCTTCCTACACTCCACATATACATCCTTCTGACAAGACAAAGTTATTGACCCTTGCAATCGCTTCATCACTCACGGTATCACGACGCCCACCGGGTTGCACCGCCCTCAGGTTGGTAAGAACCGTAAGAACTTGGTAAGATTGCTTGAGAGCGTGAGATCCCACCTAGTAGTTCATAGGGCTCATAATACTTGTGTTGGTTTCCTTCGCCCTTTTCTCGCGCTAACCATGGCAGTGGCAAGAAGGGCAGAACGAGGATGATGATGTTACCATCAAGACCGTGGTCCTTCATTCAGAGTTGTCAACTATGCCGACGAGATAAAATGATGTTCAAGGAGCATGCCATGACGACGTAACAAGACCCTTGAGAGCATCGACGACGAAGTTTCCACCTCACCGAGAGGATGGATGTCGCCGAAAAACGCCTCCAAATGATATTGATGGAGGTGCATCCATCAACAATGGCGCCAACCACGCTAACAACAACGACCACGATGAGGATGGTGATTTTGAGGAAGATGAAGATGAGCAAAGAACGCGTCGCCAGGAGCGCAGCCGCTCAACGAGACGCTCCTGCATGACCGTTTTCGCCAAGAACCATCACCAGATGGGAGGTAATAACCGTAACCGCAATGATGATCCTTTTCGCTAAGGTAAAATTCACCATCCCATCCTCTTTTTCGAGCTTATGATGCCGATTACTTTAGATTGGGAGATGACGGCCGAGCAAAAATTTAATTCCCATCTAGTTCGAGATTCATAGAGTTAGACAAGCCACTAGTGAATTTAAAGATTTTGCTATAACTGTGGAATGAACTAGTAAATGCCCGCCATAACCCGATTCTGGGCGAGATTAAAAGATGCTATGCGTATAGATTTGTTTCCTTCCTACCAACGTGATATGCGCAAGAGATTGCAACGATTAGATCAAGGTAGTATGACTGCTCAGAATATTACCAAGAGCTTCAAAAGGGTATGTTATACTGCGGGGTAGTAGAGGAACCCGAGGATAAAATTGCTCGCTTTTACTTGGTTGCGCCCGTAAATTGTGATATTGTTGATTATAAAGAATATACAACTGCCAATCGCTTGTTTCAACTTGCTATGTTAGCAGAAGAAGTTGTGGACGCCATTCTAAGAGCAGAGCAACATCGGCAAAGATCACGCCGAACGACTACGGGACAAGCGAAGACAAGTTTTTCCACCTTCCACCAACCGCACCGCCACCTTCGACGAAAGCACACGACAGCATCGACGGCACCGCCTGCGTTACCGGACAAAGAAGAAGTCGACCCGCCAACACGCCAAGAGCCTCCGCCGCTTCCACGGGCCGCACATCGACGGAATTCGCCATAAGTGCCAAGGATTGGCCACGCTAAGAGAGAATGCCCCACCAGGGCATACATCGCCACCGACGACGAGGTTACATCGCTGCCTCCGTTGAGGATGAGATCGACGACACCGTGGTGGACGACGATGAGGTTGATGATGAAGCCACCTTTGGCGCCGAGGATATCGCAAGACAGTCCATCATTGTCCAGCGGTCCTTAGCGCATGATGGAGTGCGAGCAAAGAAAGCAGCCGCCACAACTTGTTCCAGATTTTCTTCATTATCAACAACCGACGAAAGCTGCGGATCATGAATTGACCGCAATAACTTGGTGAGTACAGATTTGGTCAAGAAGCTTGGCTTGACCACACGCCGCACTCACATCCATACCACATTCAAGGGTCAATGATTCCGCAAAGCTAAGGTAACACAAACAGCCGGGTTCATTTTTCCATTGGTTCCTATTCTCGATTTTTGCTGACAGATGTGGTTCCGATGCAAGCTTGTTTCTTTATTGGGTCGCCTATGGAATATGACACCGATGCACTTCACCACAGAGAAGTAATAAATACACTTTTATGCATAAGGAAAGAAAATTACACTTCTACCTTTGACCCTCATGAAATTGTTAACTGGATAGGAGCGGATTGCTAATGACAAGAAACCCATTGATGAGAAATCTGAAATTCAGCATGTAGCCAACCAAATTAAATTGAGGAATCCTCCTTGCTTGCTACAAAATCCGATCTTGCCGCAATTAGTGATGATGCTTTGTGCTATGTCAGTATATGCAAAGATGCTTTGTTTTCATTGGATGATCTGCTCAGATTTCTTTGCCTCCCACATTACTAACCTTTTGCGTGAGTATGGATGTTTTTCCACGAGATACCTCCAGACTCCCACCCATACGAGGGATTGAGCACCAAATTGATTTGATACCGGAGCGAAGTTTGCTAAAACCAACCGCTTATAGGACCAACCCCGAGGAGACTAAGGAGATTCAAGCCAAGTCCAAGATCTTTTGGACCGCTGGTATGTAACGAGAGCCTTAGTCCTTGTGCTGTCCTCGTTTTTGGTTCCTAAGAAAGATGGCAATATGATGTGCATAGATTGTAGAGCCATTAACAATATCATAATAAGGTACCGCCATCCTATTCCTAGGCTAGACGACATGCTTGATGAGTTAAGTGGTTCTATAATTTTCTAAGGTTGACTTATGAGTGGATACCACCAAATACGAATGAAATTGGGAGATGAATGGAAAACAGCTTTAAAACCAAGTTTGATTGTATGAGTGGTTAGTCATGCCTTTTGGTTTAACTAATGCACCGAGCACCTTCATGCGCTTAATGAACGAGGTTTTACGAGCCATTGGGAAATTTGTGGTGGTTTATTTTGATGATATATTGATTTACGCAAGTCATTACATGAACATCTTGATCATCTACGCGTTGTTTTTGATGCTTTGCGTGCTGACGCTTATTTGGTAACCCGAGAAGTGCACTTTTTGCACCTAACCAGTATCGCTTGGCTATGTTGTGACCAGCAGGAATTGAGGTTGATGAAGCCAGGTGCACGCGACAAGAGTTGGCCAACGCCACGATTTATTTCACAAGGCGCGAGCTTCCACGGACTTGCCGGATTTTACCGCCGCTTAGAAGGATTTCAGCACCATTGCGCCCCATTGAACGAGTTATAGGAGTTGCGCCCAAGAATGCCTTCAACCTTGAAAGATAAGCTTATCGATGCACCTTTACTCCAACTTCCGATTTTAATAAGACCTTTGAGCTTGAATGTGATGCTAGTGGGATTGGAATTGGTGGTGTTTTGATGCAAGATAGAAAACCCTGCTGTTTATTTTAGCTTAAAAATTGAGTGGTCCTGTTTTGAATTATTCCACGATGATAAAGAATTGTATGCTTTTGTGCGATCTTTAGAAACGCGGGCAACATTATCTTTGGCCCAAAGAATTTGTTATTCATTCCGATCATGAGTCGCTAAAACATATTCGCAATAGTGAAACTCAATCGTAGACATGCTAAATGGGTTGAATTTATTGAATCTTTTCCTTATGTTATCAAACACAAGAAAGGGAAGGATAATGTGATTGTCGATGCCTTGTCTAGAGATATACCATGTTGTCCCAACTTGATTGTCGATATTTGGATTGGAATCAATTAAAGAACAATATGCTCATGATGATGATTTTAAAGATGTCTTGTGCATTGCAAAGAGGGAAGAACATGGGACAAATATGTGATAAATGATGGATTTGTGTTTAGAGCTAACCGCCTATGCATTCCAAATTGATCCGCTCGCTTTTTTGATACAGAGGCTCATGGAGGAGGTTTGATGGGTCATTTTGGTGCCAAGAAGACGGAGGTCGTGTTGTCTCACTTCTTTTGGTCAAGATGAGGCGAGACATTGAGAGGTTTGTATCCCGCCGCACAACATGTCAAAAGGCTAAGTCACGATTGAATCCACATGGTTTATATATGCCTCTTCCTGCTCCTAGCACTCCATGGGAGGATATATCTATGGATTTTGTTTTAGGACCGCCTAGGACCAAGAGGGGAGGGATAGTATTTTGTGGTGGTTGATAGATTTTCTAAGATGGCTCACTTTATTCCTTGTCATAAGAGTTTGATGATGTTAATGTTGCTAACCTTTTCTTTCAAGAAATCGTCATTGCATGGTATGCCTTCTACTATTGTTTCAGATCGTGATGCCAAGTTTTTGAGCCACTTTTGGAGAACTCTATGGAATAAATTGGGGACCAAGCTGCTGTTTTCAACATGTCATCCCCAAACCGATGGCCAAACCGAGGTAGTAAATCGTATTATCTACTATGTTGAGGACTGCTCAAGAAGAATTTGAAGATGTGGGAAGAGTGTTTGCCGCATGTTGAGTTCGCTATAATAGGGCGGTACACTCCACCACCAAGGTAAGTCCTTTTCGTAGTGTATGGCTTCAATCCCTGTGTTCTATTGATCTATTACCTTACCTACTAGTGAACGAAAGTTAATCATGATGCTAAGGAACGGCTGAATTTATTCTGAAATTGCATGAAAAGACTAGAGAAAATATTGAAATGATGAATGAAAGGTATAGGATCAAGGAAGTAAAGGTAGAAAGGAAGTAAAACTTGAACCGGTGATTTAGTATGGTTACATCTTATAAAGGATCGCTTTCCGCAATTGAGAAAGTCTAAATGCCTAGAGCTGATGGTCCTTTCAAGATACTTGAGAAAATAAATGATAATGCATATAAACTTGAGTTGCCGCTCTAATTTGGGGTTAGTCCCACATTTAACATTGCAGATTTGAAACCGCTCATGGGAGAAGAAGATGAGCTTGAGTCGAGGACGACTCCACTTCAAGAGGGGAGGATGATGAGGACATCACTCCAATGCATACCGAGACCTCCAGCCAGATGCAAGGACCCATCACAAGAGCACAGAGCACGGCAATTGAATCAACAGTGAGCTCGCTCCTTGCCCGTGTGATACTTGTGAGAATGGTATGCTACCTAATGATATTATTGATTATATTGTACTTAGGAACTTTGGAGAGGACCATGAAGGCCTTGGAAACCAGCAAGGACCAGAGGGAGGCAAGGAGGGTGTCCAAGTTGAGGTCCAATTCATCTCGGAGTCGACTACCTCGGCCACCAGGAGCAGCTGCTCACTAAAATTATCGCCCAGGCCACAAACGGGTTCGATTTTGATGATCCACATATGCCTCGAAAGCTAAGGAGATAATCTTTCCAATGGCACCAGTTTCAGGTCATTTGGACTTCGGAGTCGACGGGAATTTACATTGCAAGTTGGGACAGAATCTGTCCCAGGGTGCTCAAGTCACAATTTGGGCCCTTGGCCCATGTATCGTTGGAGTCCATCACGACGCTGCCTAGGGTTTCTAGGACGTCCCTAGCCTTTATATCCAGTAGCCGCCGCTAGGGTTTGATTTGCTTAGATTAATTCGCTTTTGAACAAGGTCGCCGCTCATCGCTTGTGAGACCCCAACTCGTGAGCTTCATCCTCAATTGCAAATTCAGTTGCATCTTTCTTGTTCTTGCTTGTGTTCTCGATTCATTGGCAGGATTAGCTCAGGGCGAGGTCAACCGGCAGCGCACGGTTGATAACCGAGGACGCTGCGGGTGCTGCGACAGGGTTTTGATCGCGCCGATCAAGAAGCCGGATCGTGTGTCTCGCGCCTAATCGACTTATCCTCCACCGACGGAAGTTCGCATCCCTTCCCCCATCAATGAGGTGTGAAGGCTCAACAATGGCTACATCTAAGCTCGAGCTATGGCGTGTTAGCGTTGTCTTTGTCTCTTGAGAGATCAAGGCATCCTTATCTTATACCTTCAGACGCGAACTGGAGGAGAGATTCCGAAGTGGCCTTCGTGGCGCTGCTAGGGTGGGCGTAACGCCCCGACTTGTTGCATGCTCTCGCTTCCCCGCGGAGTGGCGCCGCAACCGCTGCCTAAATGCATGATCCTGAATCCAAGGGTGGACTACGGCTGAACGAGAGCCGACCCGAAAGCTCGAGGTCGCGGCGGGCCATGTTTCGGTCCAGCAGACTTAGGTCGAAGGTCTTAAGATACGCCTGTGTCGTGGTCGAGGCCTCCTGAGCTTGGGAGGTCTGCTGACTGCGCTGGCCGGTCATGGACGCCCAAATTTCGCCTTAGCCCCGAGGCTTAAGGTCGTGGGCAGAACACGGACCGACCTTGAGCCTCTACAAATGGATCGATTTCGAATCTTCGACCGAGGTCGAGGTCGGGCGGAAAGCGAACGCCGGCCGTGATGAAATGACACTCGGCGCCTCTTGATCTCTCGAACCGGTGACGATGCAAGCGACAGGACACCGCTATGTCTCAAACCACCCGGCCTTAATTGTACCACAACGTACGGGCGCTGGCCCCCAAGCACCGCGATCGGATTTGATGACGGTGCGGCGATAAACCTAAAACCGCAGCTGGTCGCCGAGGAACGACCGCTGGCCTTTCGCCTTCAAGCCTCCGTGTTTGGCAAAACCTCCTCCCCGCCTTCGATCGAATCGCCACATCGCCATGGCTGCTTAGGAGGAGCACGCTCAGCCAGGATGAAGGAACCGAGACCGGGCTGCTGGATCCATTCACATGGGCCGCCGCAACGACCGAGCCACCCCAGTGGACGACGCAGATCGCTTTGCACCGAGCACTACATCCTGCCTACGGACCCGGAGAGCGAAGTTCTCTCCGGGTCTCACTAGGGAGATCGAGCTCATAAACCCGTGCCAAACCCATTCTTACTCGCCATCTTCTCCCATCTGTATGAGGGGTTCCTAGGAATCCCTCCCAACCCTCTTCTTTCTCGACATTTCAGCCTTCGCCTGGGAAGGACCCCTGGTCGGATGCCTTTACTTCGCCAGGCTGACAGGCTCAAGTGGTCCTTCCCCAAGATCCAAGCTTGACTCCCCGGCCATGGTCCGAGCGGTGGTTCACCAAGAAAGGGAACTCTGCGACGCTATCATACGCGGGAAAGCCCGCTTGGAAGAAGGAGACCCCAGAGGCGTAATCGATCCCAGGCCGATGGAAGCCATCACCGCCATTCATCTTCGCACGAAAGCACGCCTCACCGGGCGCATGACGCCGTCGACTTCAGGAACCCGTGTCCCTTTGGAGAGGCGACGACCCGTTTAAGATCCAGTATGACGACTACCATGCGAGGGTACGCCTCGTACGCCGGGTCGTGGTCTTGCTCGAGTCCACCTCACACTTTTTGAGAATCGTTTCAGCCGGCGAGTCTTGGGTTGCCGCCAGATGAACGAAATGTTCGGAAAATGGCGCACAACTACTCCATGGACGACTCCGCGTCGACGAACGCAGTTCGCCGAAGGCCGAGGTAAGCCATCCCGACCAACGGCTCGACTGAGCGACTTCGGCCTCCATGACCTTTCTTTATGCCGCAGACCATCAGAGCTGCTCGACACGGCCAGCAAAGAGGTCCCGCAGTTCGGGTGGGCAAGAGCAAAAAGGAAGAAGAGACCGCCCCGACGGACCACCAAGAGGCGAAGAAAACTCATGTCGAGCGGGGCGACGCCATGGTAAGGATCCTGGTACCGAGCCCCGAGCCTGCCTGCAGGCCTTGATGGTTGATGAGCTCCTTGCGCCAGAGCGCGGCGGCCAGCCAGTCCTCGCCCTCCCGCCCCGGACCTCAAGCCTGAGCCTGGCCACGGATGACGTGGAGCCGCCTGCTCGAGCCCTCTGCCGCCAGACACGCAAGCAACCGCCTGGTTCTGGCACAAGATTCGCCGACCAAGCAGGTGGAGGCCGAGACTCGTAAACTCTAGCTTCTTGACCCAGACCGCCTCCGTATCTTTCGGGTTTAGTGTATGTTTTTATCGCAGACCTTGAGCACCGAGTCAAACTTGCCCGCTTTGGACGATGGTCATGGTCCAGGTGAGTCCGAGTCCGGATGAGGAGAACGTCAGCCGTCCCATTGCCGAAGGCCGAGCACGGACTCCTTCGCCGCTAAGCCCTCCTCGGCGAAGTTCTAAAAGGAGTCGATGACTCGATTTAGGACGCAAAAATCAACCCGCTGATCAAAGGAGATTACAAGACCGGCGAGGCGGAGCCACCGCGCCGACCTCCCGAGGTTGACGCAGGGGCGAGCACCAGAGTGCCACCTGCCGCCATCATGAGTCACCTCAGCTCATTTTCGACCACGTCAAGAGTCGCGCGGCCCAGCGACACCACCGGCCACCGGAGATGGCACCACCGCAGAGGCGTTGCAGACTACAAGAACCATGTCAGCGCCGAAAGCACCGAGGTCGTGGCATCCTGTGCCACGGAGATCATCCACGCCATGGGAGGCCTTGCCAGCAGCCGATCATCGCTCCCGAGTCCCAGGCGAGCGGCTCCCGACCACAGAGGTAGGCTAAGCGCATGCCGGCCCTCCCCGCTGGCGAACCGAAAGCCCCTGAGGGGCGCGACGGATCTGTCGCGCCTGCAAAGTGAGCCTAAAGATCCTGGCCCCAAGAAGGTGATGGGGGCTGGGTGGCTGACCTCATCCCAGAGGTAGTGGGCGACAAGGAGGAGGAACCTCGCTACCGCATCGGCGATCGCGAAGAATACACCCGCCACGCCGGAATCGACCAGTAAGGGCCCCTCCACGCATCCGTGGCTTGTTAGCCTGAGTTCCTTGTTTTCCCTAATTCGGGCCACCTTTTTCTGCCGTGGAAGGCGATCGACCACATCTCCTCGGGCCGCAAGGCTCAAGAGCACGCCATGCCGAGGGCTTCAAGCGGTGGAAGGAGGCCGAGCGCCGAGGCTCATCAGACCATCGAGGTCGACAAAGTGAGTTTCGGTAGCCGAGCTTGTCGATCTTCGCCAAATGATGAGGGCGCAGGGAGGTAGCCTCACGCTCGAGGCTCGGTAGGCCGTGGCCTCGCGAAAAGCACGGCTTAAGGCCGTGAGTACGAAAGCGCACGATCGCAATGCCGCGTCGAGCGTGCTAAGGTTGGCGTGGAAGGCCGCCATGAGCAAGCACCCCACGGCGAAGGCATCCCCGAGTGGAGGCCAAAATCCACGAGCTTGAAGGGAAGTCGAAGCGCCGCCAATCGAGGTGCTTGAAGCCGAAGCGCCAAGGTCGGTGTTGGAGAAGGCCGCCATGACCGGTCGCCCTCTGGCGGCGCCCGAGCTCGAGGCCAAGATCTCGAGCTCGGGGAGGCTTGAGAGCGCCAAAGCGGGCGCGCGCATTTAGCGCCATGGCTAACTCCAAGACGAACGGCACCGGCTTGGATGCCTCCACGGTAGCCTCCGTAACTGCAGCGAAGCCGCCGCCTTGAGGACCAAAGTCACGAGCTCGAGCAAGAGAAGCTTGCCCGTGAGATGGCCGACCAATGTTAGAAAGCAAGGAATGCTCTAATAGAACAGATCATTTTGGAAAACCTCGTCCCGATCGAAATTCATAGTCGACAATTCCTGAGTCCCTCCCGCTTCCCTCGTTGCACGTCATGGCTGTTTTGGTCGTGGCAGATAGATAGCCTTATCCAGCCCCTGGGCCCGAGGTTGGCGGGCGCTGCCTTGGGCGCAAGACGAAATACGGCCGGCGGCCCACGACCGCAGAGTGGTGGAGGGAGGAAAAAAGCAAGCCGCTAAGTAGATGGTCAACCCAGACAACGTTCGATTACACGCGACCATGCGCATTGCTCAAGCTGGCCAAAGTGGCGGAGGTTTCGCTTGGGCCCGCACAGTAAGGTAGATTGCGAAGAGGTTGGCTTACGCTTAGCCGGCCCAAATGGGTGAAACGCCATTCGCGACACTTAGACCAAGAGCAAAACGCACGTATGCATTGAAGGTCGTGTCTAAGGAGCAGAAAAGAATAGTAGCAACACAAGTAGACATAAAAGGCGAAGATGGAAGAACAATTTTATTGAAATGTAAGGTATAGAGGTTACACATAAAACTTGAAGCTGATCTATGTTCCACGAGCCAGAGAGCTCTCGCCATCGGGCGCCGCTAATGTGCCCCGTGCGATCCGCTAGAAACGACTCTATAGGCCCTCCCACGGGGATAACTTGTTGGTGGACGAGCCTGAATCCGGCCAGGCTAGGTCCCCAACAAGAGCCTCCTAGGTCATACCACCGAGATGCATGTCTCGCGAAGAGCTTGCGGGTAGTCGTTGATCGAGCAGCACTGCATCTTACTTCGGGCGAGGGTAAGGTCGAGACCGCTATTTCCGGTTGACTTGGTCGACTGTGACTCCTGGCAGAGCCAACAGAACCTGGAGGCGTGACCGCTTCGCAATCAACACGGTTTGGAAGGGTGTGGACCCCTGTGGGCTCGCTTGTCGTGGTACGAAGAGACCATAGGACGGTGGGAAGTTCATCCACCTGTGTCTTGCCACGCCGCTCGAGCTCATTCACGACTCATTTCTTGACACCGACGATTTGGTTAGGTGCGTTCACGCCCCATTGCTCGTGAGCCACCGCCGAAGCATACTTTGATGCCAGTTCTCGCCGAAACTCCTGGAACAACTCCACGGAAACCGAGTACCGTTGTCGGTGATAATCTTGCATGGAACCCCGCACTGGTGACCACGCAAGCGGAAGAAACGAACGCTCGGAAGCAAAGTGATGGTCGAGGCCGGTTAAACCGATCCACGGTGAAGGTGTCGACGCGCCACGAATAGAAATTTCTTTCCCGACCACCGAGGAAAAGGTCGAGAATATCCATTTCAGTCGAGAAAGGCCAGCGAGCGGGATGGTCTGGCGGCGATCTTGGCCGGATGCGACTTCTGGCGTGAACGGCATGCTCGGCAAAAGTGGACGATATCACGAGCATCTGGTTAGCGGCGGCTGAGTGGTACCCCATACGAAGGCCCACGATCATCGCCCAGAGTGAAGAGTGTGCCCCACAGAGGCCCTCGAGTGAATGTCGCTAATAGGTACTTTACCCCTTCGCAGGATGCACCCAGTCAGAATGCCGGATCGTTCCGTTTATAGAGTTTGCCGGCCCACGCCGCAAGCTTGTTTCGTCGTTTGATCCGCTCCTCGGCAGGCCGGATGGCGTGCTTCCCCGTGAAGGAAATTGTGGATGGGCTCCGCCCAGAGGGAATACCCGACTACGCCGAGCATGACCTCTTGATCGAGATCGATGGGGCCGCCAGCGCTTCGGTGATGACGCGTGGGGATACTGGCTTTGAGGAGGAGCCGAGCTTGGAGAGGAAGTCCGGCGATCGGAGTTGTCCCTCCCGGGGATGTGCTTGAGTTCCAAGTTCGGGAACCATCCATCTTGCACCTCGGCGAGTACTTGCCATCGAGTCCTCGAGCATTGGTAGTCCTTGTTGAATCGGTTGATGACTTAGCCGAGAGTCACCACGCTTCAAATTAAGGCGCCCAATGCCTTGCAAGCTCGTAAGCCGCTAGAGGGCCTCATATCCGCCACATTGTTGGTCGCTGAAACCCTAAACGAACCACGATTTTAATCACGCATGGGTAAGGATAGGATCCCAAATTTTAGCTTGAAGGACCTTGAGCCGTCGAAGAACATGACCAGTGGCTTCTCCTCCAGACCTGGCTTCGGAGCGGGCTGCGACGCTCGCCGAATCCACGGAAGTCGGCGAGCACTTATACTTTATGGCCGCCCGAGCGCGACCTAGACGCCGAACGCCAGCTCCATGGCCCATTTGGCAATCGCCCGCCACCCCTAGGTTCCTCGGGATGTCCCGGAGCGAAAGTTGCTGGGACGACCAAAGTGTGCTGGAAGTAGTCTTTGGAGCTTGCTGGAAAGCGAGGAGAGCATACAACAACTTCGTATTCGTGGTAGCGCCCTTCGCCGTGCAAGACCTCGCTAACATAATAAATTGGTGTCTGAGACCGCTCCGCCACAGAGCAGATTGGCGGGCGTGGTGGTCATGAGAGAGAGCAACCTCTCGCCGGTTGTGGCGTTATGGGGAGGGGGTGGGGGGACAACAGTATACCTTCTCAGTCGTCAAGGACCACGCACCTCTCGAGTCCACCGAAGCCCCGTGTTTCGCAGAGTTTGGAAGAATGGAGCCCACGTCGCCGGCCTCAAATGAATTGCTGAGGGCGGCCATATGCGCCAGTGAGGCTCGCACTGCTGACCGAGGTTGGGCGCCATCTTCTCGATCGCCTCTTTTCTCGTTCCTGGCCGACCTCAGCCCCGATCGTAGCCGAAAGACCTTCCTCGACGCCGCACTTGAACACGCACTTCTGGATTGAGCTTGATCTTGTGCTGTTTGGTTGGTGGGTTTCTCTGTCGCGAACGCGCCCGGAGGGGCTCTTGACGATGATGTCATCCACGAGACCTCAAGGTTTTGCCCGATCCGAGGCTCGAATGTCTTGGTCACGACGAACGGGTTCCGTGCATGCGCAATCAAACGACATGGTCAGAGTAAGCAATAGGTGCTAAAGCGTGATGAAGGATGTCTTGTTCTCGCCGCCGACCGCCACTTGATCTCGTGGTAGCCCGGTAAGCATCCAAGAAGCTCGATTTGGCATTTCTTGTGAGTCGACGATTCAGTCGATACGGAAGCGGAAGTTGTCCTTCGCAAGCCGAGTTCAACCCGTATGGTCGATGCACATCCTCCACTTTCTTTCTCTTTTGCACGATGACCGGTTACGCCCACTCCGAGTAGACAACCTCACGGGACGAAACCGCCTTCGTGAGCTTGTCAAGGTTCTCCTTGATGACCGCGACCTTCGGAAGCGACGCAGCCTTCGGGCGTCTGGTCGAGCCGATCTCACTTGCAACTTGTGCTCGATCACCTCCTTAACGCCCGCATGTCCGCGGGTTCCAGCTTAATATACCCTTGTTGGCGCGAGAAGGTGACGAGCTCGAGTTCTATTTGGAACTCCTCGGCAGACGTGGATGCACTTGGCCGTCGCTCTCATCGAAGCGGGCACGGTTCGCCGCCCATCGGCACAAACGGTGGATTGCCGCTCGGCGGGCGTTGCCGCCGTAAGTCGGGCTGGGCAAAGATACACTGCGAGAGCCAAGGCCTTGGTCTCACATCCATGTGCCGCTCGCAGATCACCTCCTGCGGTGATGATGCCATTAGCCAGAGCCATACACCGATATGTAATGGTATGATACGCCATAAACTTGACCAGGCGGGCTGCGAGGATGGCGTTGTGCCGGAGGTCACCTCGACCACCTCGAAGGTGACCAGCTCGGTGAGGAAGTTGTTCAGTCACGAAGGTAGCAGGCAAGACCACGCCCGGGATAGTCGAGCTTGAGCACGATCCCGAAGAAGGGTATGGCGATGTTTGACCTTCGACCAGGATTTGCATCCCGGTAAGCGCTTCACTGCAGAAGTTAAAGAGAGTCTGCCGTCGACCATGACACGCCCAGCGGTATTGCTAATGGTTAGTCACGACCAAGGCGGTCTTTAGGTCTCCGGCCATACCGAGAGCGTCCTCCTGAGTGAAGGCGATGGTGGCTCCAAACTTTCAGCTTTCGTGGGCTACCGCGGTCACGACCGGTAGATGGTTCAGGCGCGGCCTTGACCTCGCCGATCGTAGTCCGACGAGCCGCCGAAGATGACGTTGATCGCGCCGCCCCTGCCGGAACTCAAATCGAGGTCAGCTCGTTCGCTGCTCACCCTATCTCGTTGGTCGTCATCTCGGAACACGGGCATCTCACCGCCCCATCATAGAAGGCCTCCAGCTTGTTTTGCCAAGCCCTGCAGGCTCACAGGTCGTGGCCGCCGCCCTATGAAACAGTCAGAACTTTGCTTCGTCATATTTCGGAGCGCGCTCTTACTCACATCGAAAGACGGCCGGAGCCAGTGGTCGTCCTTTCTCCGCCGCTGGTTTCGCTACCGCGAGGTCGAGGCCGACCTGGCGAGGTTTAGATCCCTCCGAGCTTGATCGGACTAGGACCTCGCCTGGCCATCTCATTAAACGACATCAGGACAGACCACCGCCGCTCCCACGATCGCTTCCGCTTGGTGGTGGCCGCCGCCATTTGAGTTGATTTGCCTCTGCGGGGACCTAGACAAGCTTACCTTGATCGTAGTCGCGCTCCAGAGATCAAGGCCATTCAAGGTCAGTACCGCCATCTGAATAGCTTATTGACGCCGAGGCATGAAGTGATTCCAGGTCTTCAGTGGGCCGATCGCGGACCGAACTTGAAGGCTTTGATGACGCCTCATTCGAGATGCTCGATCGTGTTCCTTGTGCGGATGAATCGCCGCGACGGTCATGAAGCTCGCCTTGCCCCCTGATGACGCGGTCAGTCTTTCCCTCCCCGGCGGCTCGTAACAACTCGAAGTTGAGCGCGCCTGATCTGGCGCCACGACCAAGGAACCAGCTTCGTTAAAGAGCCAGTTCGCGAAAGCAACCGCCCAGGCGGTCGGGAGGTAATTAGCCATGACAAGTTCGCCGCCGGCGCCGGGATAGCGGTCGAGTAGATAGACAAGAATTCATCGGTTCTTGGTGCCGCCAAACGCCGATCAGCGGGCTTGAACCGAAGCCGTTACGCGACGCGACGAAGCGCCGAATACGCCACAGCCTATAAGTCGACGGCGCGCGGTATGGTCATCACCGGCAAGGTCTCTCGCGGATTGATTCGAGGTCGCTGTGGCCCGACCTCCGGTGGAACGACCACGATGCCGCACGGAGTCACCGGCAGAAGCGCAGCGTCTCGACCCTACGATGCGGGCGGAATGTTGGGAGAGGCTCGCGACCACGGCCGACTCGAGTCCGGCGGCGGCTTGGTTTCGAGCTCGACCGCAGTGGTGCTCGCAGGTCGGTGGCGGGGCCAAGATCAAAGCCTCGCCCCGAGCCCCTGGCGGTGAGGGCGCCCGCTGAGGCGCCCGACCGTGCGCGGGCGACGCGCGCACGAAGTTGTCATCACTTTTTCGAGCGGGTCCCCGAAAGTGCCGATGGCTGTGGAGGCATGGCCTCGTCGCAGCTCAATCGAGCTCTTCGGTTAGGGCTCGCCAAAGAGCTCCGACTCGCCCTCATCGATCGCCATGACCCGGCGATAGCGCTGAGCGCGCCCGAGAGCACGGGCATCCGAAGACATTCCGCTTTCTCCTGGTCCTCCCGCCGAAGGTGGTTATGGCTTGTTGATGGCGACTCCATTCTATTACTACGGCTTAGTCCCCGTATGAGAATGTTCTCGCCTTAGCATTTACCTCAACGTCGCCATATTGCCGAATCGTGGCGCTCTCATTGGTAGGAACCTCATATGGAAGCTTCACCATCTGCCATATCGGAAGCCCTAGGCGATGGATGTATGACTCCATCAGGATTTTCAAAATGGAAAATCGACACTTTGCAAATGATGGGGAACTTGGTGGAATACTTGTGCGTCGCTATAGCTCCTTTGAGACCGGTCAAGATCTCTGGATTTAACAAAACCGGCTTCTAATACCAATTGAAGGATCGAGATGGCGAATGCAGGAGGGGTGAATGGTCATAAATAAAATTTTCCCCCAAAATACTCCAACTAATACATCGAAAAAGATCGCAGTAAAAGAAATCGTGAAAAACCCGAACAACTAGACAACTATGTGTACCTCTAACTTGCATGGATGAGTACCATAGAATATGTGGGGATTTTTGAGTCACAATCCTAGTTTTCTAGTGTCCAAAACAAAAGGAATCAATTTAACTCTTACTTTTAGAAAGGAGATCAATTCAAATCACAAAAGTCACTTTCACAAAACTCAATTAGAATAGGTGGATTTGGTGCATTTTTTGTTTCTCAAGAAATTTTAAATTTTTCTACACATGAGAAAATGAGTCATGAAGAATTACACCAAATTTTACCTCAAAATACTTACAGAAAAATAAAAAAATCAAAGAACACGAGATAGTCATGAAACTTCGATAGAAAGTTTGGGGCTCGGTTTTCACCCTCATGGAGTCAAACCGTGCAACAAGTGGACTCCAAATGTTTCTACAGATGCATATGAAAGTCCTGCACCTTCTTCAATAAGAATAACTCAAAATAATTTTTCTAGATTTTTATAAAAATGAAATACTAACTATTAACGCGAAGAACAAGTTACTGGACAGAAGTTGCAACTTGATAGAAAGATGATCTCTACTCTGTCCCTAGAAAAACAGATGTAAAACCATATGAACACACTCAAAACACCCAAGATCAGCATTTAGAAGGGGGGACTGGCGTGGTGATGGGATGCATCAACCGCAGAAATGAGATGAAAGTCGGTGTGATATGGGACCCGAGCAGCTTTTGCTCAAACGAGGAATGGAGTGAATGCGATGATGGTGAGCAAGGCGACAACGAGGCGAAGATGAGTTTATCTTTGGTTCAAGCCTCGTGAAGGTAATAAGCTCTCTCAATCCACTTCCTGCGGCGGTATTCTTAACTATTTACAGTCACAGTAGATGATGAGGACATCACTCCAATGCATCGAGACTCCTCCGGTTGTGATGCAAGGACCCATCACAAGAACACGAGCACGACAATTGAATCAACAGTGAGCTCGTTCCTAAGTGCCCGTCTTGATACTTGTGAGAATGGTATGCTACCTAATGATATTATTGATTATATTGTACTTAGGAACTTTGGAGAGGACCATGAAGGCCTTGGAAACCAGCAAGGACCAGGAGGGAGGCAAGGAGGGTGTCCAAGTCAAGTTGGAGGTCCAATTCATCTCGGAGTCGACTACCTCGGCCACCAGGAGCAGCGTTCACTAAAATTATCGCCCAGGCCACAAACGGGCTCGATTTCGATGATCCACATATGCCTCGAAAGCTAAGGAGATAATCTTTACAATGGCACCGGTTTCAGGTCATTTGGACTTCAGAGTCGACGGAATTTACGTTACAAGTTGGCGGACAGAATCTGTCCCAGGGTGCTGCGTCACCAATTTGGGCCCTTGGCCCATGTATAAATGTTGGAGTCCATCACGAGACGCGTCTAGGGTTTCTAGGACGTCCCTAGCCTTTATATCCAGTAGCCGCCGCTAGGGTTTGATTTGGGTTTTGCTTAGATTAATTCTGTCTTTGAGCAGTTGTCGCCGTTCATCGGTTTGTGAGACCCCAACTCGTGAGCTTCATCCTCAATTGCAAATTCAGTTGCATCTTTCTTGTTCTTGCTTGTGTTCTCGATTCATTGGCAGGATTAGCCTTGTGGCGAGTCAACGGGCAGCGCCGCGGTTGATAACCGAGAGCAGCGCTGGTGCTGCGATTGCGGGGGTTTTGATCGTGCGATCAAGAAGCGGATCGTGTGTGTCTCGCGCCGCCTAATCGACTTATCCTCCACGGACGGAAGTTCGGGCATCCCTTTCCCCATCAAGTGGTATCGAGCAAGGTTTACCGTCAGGTTCGCCTTCTCCCGTAGTTTGATTTAGTTTTGTGTTAGTCCTATAGTCCACGAAAAAGCCAAAAAAAATTGCAGTTCATAGTCTACCATACCTAGAACCACGCCTAGCCTTTGCACAATTTGGTTTCGTGAGTCCGTAATCTTGAGTTTGTGTCCAGAATCGAGTCGTGTTGCTGGTTTAGATCGTGATCTTAATTTAGTTGTGTTTCATCTCCGCTGCATCCCATATCCTACACCAACCCAACCACCAATCGCTATTTGAGTCCTTGTTGGAATCGGATTGTGTTGTGGTTTTCCTCGGTTTGAGTCCTAGTTGTATTAGGGTTTCTCCTTCATAAACTCTAATCCCCACCTCCCGATAGCCATATCGCCACCCCTCATCACAGAACCTGCCACCACAGATCATCGCGTTCATATCCACTCCATACCCTTGAGTTTGGAGAGGTGCCGCCTAAAACCACGATTCTGAGTCCTTCCGTAAACAGCCATAACTTTCGATACGGACTCGAATTAGGGTGAATTTTTTCACGGATATCTACAGAAAATTTTACATCCGATTCTCCCTAACTTTGTCGGGTTTGCGAAATTATTTTTGCGAAATTCCCTCAGGAAGATTGAGTTCTCGTGGCAAAGTTTTAGCAGCTTTTAAAACACTTCTTATTTCATATCGGCTTCATCTTACATCTGTTCAGGCTGAAAATTTGTGTACTTTCTACCTTTGTGCTCCTGATCCTAGGAAAAATATCAGAAAATCAAAGAAAAATAAAAAATTTGTGAAAGAGGCGTAAAGCAAAAAAAATTGTGAGAGGAAGCGAGCCTAAAAAAAAGGCAGGTGAGCAAAGGTAGGAGTTTTTACCACGTACGATAGAAGTGTTTTGATCTTGGTTCGATATCTGTTCATATACTCACGGCTTGTTGCTTGTTTCTACTTATTCCTTGTTTTACGCCGCAGCTAGACTAAGGCCACATTTAGACCAAACAACTAGGGCAAGTGCTTTTGGACATTTATTCAGCATTACTATCATGCTAATGCATTGTGTGCCACTCAATACATATAACCTTCCTCTGACTCCACATATACATCCTACTGACAAGACGGGGTTATTGACCCTTGCAATCGCTTCATCACGCCCTCACGGTATCACGAACGCCCACCGGGTTGCCGTCCCCTTGTGTTGGTAGGCAACCGTAGAACTTGGTAAGATTGCTTGAGGCGTGAGATCCCACCTAGTAGTTCATAGGGCTCATAATACTTGTGTTTGTGTTTCCTATCGTCCTTTTCTGCGCTAACCATGGCGGTGGCAAGAAGAGGCGGAGCGAGGATGATGATGTTACCATCGAAGACTGTGTCCTTCATTCAGAGTTATCAACCATGCCGGGCGAGATAAAATGATGTTCAAGGAGCATGCCATGACTGACGAACAAGACCCTTGAGAGCATCGATCGGCGAGTTTCCACCCTCACCGAGAGGATGGATGTCGTCGAAACGCCCTCGGCGACCATTGATGGAGGTGCATCCATCAACAATGGCGCCAACCGCGAACAACAACGACCACGATGAGGATGGTGATTTTGAGGAAGATGAAGATGACCCGACAACGTGCGCCGGGGAGCGCGTCTTGCTCAACAGACGCCCGTCGCATGACCGTCTTCGCGCAACCATCACGGTATGGGAGGTAATAACCAGAACCATGAATGATGATCCTTTTCGCTAAGGTAAAATTCACCATCCCATCCTTTTACGAGCTTATGATGCTTTGATGCTTACTTAGATTGGGAGATGACGATTGAGCAAAATTTAATTCCCATCTAGTTCGAGATTCATAGAGTTAGACAAGCCACTAGTGAATTTAAAGATTTTGCTATAACTGGTGGAATGAACTAGTAAATGCCGCTTACAACCCGATTCTTGGGCGAGATTAAAAGATGCTATCGCGTAATAGATTTGTTCCTCCTTCCTACCAGCGTGATATCGCAAGAGATTGCAACGATTAGATCAAGGTAGTATATTTGTTAGGGAATATTACCAAGAGCTTCAAAAGGGTATGTTCTTGTTGTGGGGTAGTAGAGGAACCTGAGGATAAAATTGCTCGTTTTTACGGTGGATTGCGTCCAGAAATTCAGGATATTGTTGATTATAAAGAATATACAACTGTCAATCGCTTGTTTCAACTTGCTATGTTAGCGAGAGAAGGAGTGCAGGGGCGCCATTCTAAGAGCGAGAGCAACATCGGCAGACACCTTCACGCCTCGAACGACTACGGGACAAGCGAAGGCGATGCCTTCTTCCACCTTCCACCAACTGCACCGCCACCTTCGACGAGCACACGACAAGCATCGACGGCACCAGCACCGCCTAGTGCCGCAGACGGCAAAGAAGTCGACCCGCCAACACGGCCAAGAGCTCCTCCTCGTCGCTTCCACGGGCCGCACATCGACGGAATTGCGCCATAAGTGCCAAGGATTGGCCACGTCAAGAGAGAATGCTGACCGGCAGGCATACATCGCCACCGGCGACGGAGGTTACATCGATGCCTCCGATGTTGAGGATGAGATCGGCGACACCGGGGTGGGCGGCGATGAGGTTGATGATGAAGCCACCTTTGGCGCCGAGGATACTTGCTGCGTCAGGTCCATCATTGTCGGCGTGGTCCTTAAGCGCCTGATGGATGGAACAAGCGAACGGCGGCAAGCGCCACAACTTGTTCCAGTTTTCTCTCGTCATCAACAACCGACGGCTGCGGATCATTGACTCGGCGGAAATGCAACAACTTGGTGAGTACAGATTTGGTCAAGAAGCTTGGCTTGACCACCTCGCTACACCCACATCCATACATTCATTCATTGGTTTGAATGATTCGGCAAAGCTAAGGTAACACAAAGCATTCGGGTTCATTTTCCATTGGTTCCTATTCTCGATTTTTTGATTGTGATGTGGTTCGATGCAAGCTTGCTCTCTTTTATTGGGTCGCCCATGGGAATATGACAGCGATGCACTTCACCACGGTAGAAGTAATAAATACACTTTTATGAATAAGGAAAGAAAATTACACTTCTACCTTTGACCCTTGAAATTGTTAAATCGATAGGGAGCGGATTGCTAATGACAAGAAACCCATTGATGAGAAATCTGAAATTCAGCATGTAGCCAACCAAATTAAATTGAGGAATCCGTCTTGCTTGCTACAAAATCTGATCTTGCTGCAATTAGTGATGATGCTTTGTGCTATCTTGTGCTATGCAAAAGATGCTTTGTTTTCATTGGATGATCTGCTTGATGCTTTGCCTCCTAGCTGTCACTAACCTTTTGCAGGGAGTATGAGGATGTTTTTCTGCCGAGATACCTCCGGACTCCCACCCATACGAGGGATTGAGCACCAAATTGATTTGATACAGGCGAGTTTGCCAAACCCATGGCTTATAGGACCAACCCCGAGGAGACTAAGGAGATTCAGCGCCAAGTCCAAGATCTTTTGGACCCGGGGTATGTCTGAGAGCCTTAGTCCTTGTCTTTGTCCTGTTCTTTTGGTTCCTAAGAAAGATGGCGGTTAGGCGCATGTGCATAGATTGTAGAGCCATTAACAATATCACAATAAGGTACCGTCATCCTATTCCTAGGCTAGGCGACATGCTTGATGAGTTAAGTGGTTCTATAATTTTCTCTAAGGTTGACTTGCGTAGTGGATACCACCAAATCTGAATGAAATTGGGAGATGAATGGAAGCGACTTTTAAAACCAAGTTTGGATTGTATGAGTGGTTAGTCATGCCTTTTGGTTTAACTAATGCAAGAGCACCTTCATGCGCTTAATGAGCGAGGTTTCTGAGCTTTCATTGGGAAATTTGTGGTGGTTTATTTTGATGATATATTGATTTACAGCAAGTCATTACATGAACATCTTGATCATCTCGTGCTGTTTTTGATGCTTTGCGTGCTGCGTTTATTTGGTAACCTCGAAAGTGCACTTTTTGCACCTTGAGCAGTATCGTTTCTTAGCTATGTTGTGACTCAGCAGGAATTGAGGTTGATGAAGCCAAGGTGCGCGATTAAGAGTTGGCCAACGCATACGGCGATTTCACAAGTCGCGGACTTCCACGGACTTGCGGATTTTACCGCCGCTTTGTGAAGGATTTCAGCACCATTGCAGCCCCATTGAGCGAGTTGACGAAGAAGGAGTTGCGTTCCATTGAGGGCAAGCACGAGAGAATGCCTTCAACCTTTTGAAAGATAAACTTCTAATGCACCTTTACTCCAACTTCCTGATTTTAATAAGACCTTTGAGCTTGAATGTGATGCTAGTGGGATTGGAATTGGTGGTGTTTTGATGCAAGATAGAAAACACATTGCTTATTTTAGCGAAAAATTGAGTGGTCCTGTCTTGAATTATTCCACGTATGATAAAGAATTGTATGCTCTTGTGCGATCCTTAGAAACGCGTGGCAACATTATCTTTGGCCCAAAGAATTTGTTATTCATTACGATCATGAGTCGCTAAAACATATTATGCATCAAGTGAAACTGAATCGTAGACATGCTAAATGGGTTGAATTTATTGAATCTTTTCCTTATGTTATCAAACACAAGAAAGGAAGGATAATGTGATTCTTGATGCCTTGTCTAGGAGATATACCATGTTGTCCCAACTTGATTGTCGTATATTTGGATTGGAATCAATTAAAGAACAATATGCTCATGATGATGACTTTAAAGATGTCTTGCTGCATTGCAAAGAGGGAAGAACATGGGACAAATATGTGATAAATGATGGATTTGTGTTTAGAGCTAACCGCCTATGTATTCGATTGGATCCGTTCGTTTTCTTTTTTTGATACGGAGGCTCATGGAGGAGGTTTGATGGGTCATTTTGGTGCCAAGAAGGCGGAGGCCGTGCTGTCCGCTCACTTCTTTTGGCGAAGATGAGGCGAGACATTGAGAGGTTTGTATCCCGCTGCACAACATGTCAAAAGGCTAAGTCACGATTGAATCCACATGGTTTATATATGCCTCTTCCTGTTCCTAGCACTCCATGGGAGGATATATCTATGGATTTTGTTTTAGGACCGCCTAGGACCAAGAGGGGAGGGATAGTATTTTTGTGGTGGTTGATAGATTTTCTAAGATGGCTCACTTTATTCCTTGTCATAAGAAGCGGCGATCTTTGTTAATGTTGCTAACCTTTTCTTTCAAGAAATCGTTAAGCTTGCATGGTATGCCTTCTACTATTGTTTCAGATCGTGATGCCAAGTTTTTGAGCCACTTTTGGAGAACTCTATGGAATAAATTGGGGACCAAGCTGCTTGTTTTCAACAACATGTCATCCCCAAACCGATGGCCAAACCGAGGTAGTAAATCGTACATTATCTACTATGTTGAGGACTGTTACGAAGATGAATTTGAAGATGTGGGAAGAGTGTTTGCCGCATGTTGAGTTAAGCTTATAATAGGGCGGTACACTCCACCACCAAGGTAAGTCCTTTTCGGGTAGTGTATGGCTTCAATCCCGTGCTCCTATTGATCTATTACCTTTACCTACTAGTGAGCAGGTTAATCATGATGCTAAGGAGCGTGCTGAATTTATTCTGAAATTGCATGAAAAGACTAGAAAAATATTGAAATGATGAATGAAAGGTATCGGTCTGGGGAAGTAAAGGTAGAAAGGAAGTAAAACTTGAACCGGGTGATTTAGTATGGTTACACTTGCGAAAGGATCGTTTTCGAGAATTGAGAAAGTCTAAATTAATGCCTAGAGCTGATGGTCCTTTCAAGATACTTGAAAAATAAATGATAATGCATATAAACTTGAGTTGCCGCCCGAATTTGGGGTTAGTCCCACATTTAACATTGCAGATTTGAAACCGTTCATGGGAGAAGAAGATGAGCTTGAGTCGAGGACGACTCCACTTCAAGAGGGGAGGATGATGAGGACATCACTCCAATGCATACATGAGACTCCTCCGGTTGTGATGCAAGGACCCATCACAAGAGCACGAGCACGACAATTGAATCAACAGTGAGCTCGTTCCTAAGTGCCCGTCTTGATACTTGTGAGAATGGTATGCTACCTAATGATATTATTGATTATATTGTACTTAGGAACTTTGGAGAGGACCATGAAGGCCTTGGAAACCAGCAAGGACCAGGAGGGAGGCAAGGAGGGTGTCCAAGTCAAGTTGGAGGTCCAATTCATCTCGAGTCGACTACCTCGGCCACCAGGAGCAGCGTTCACTAAAATTATCGCCCAGGCCACAAACGGGCTCCGATTTCGATGATCCACATATGCCTAGAAAGCTAAGGAGATAATCTTTACAATGGCACCAGTTTCACATCATTTGGACTTCGGAGTCGACGGGAATTTACATTACAAGTTGGTGGACAGAATCTGTCCCAGGGTGCTGCGTCACCAATTTGGGCCCTTGGCCCATGTATCGTGTTGGAGTCCATCACGTACGCGTCTAGGGTTTCTAGGACATCCCCTAGCCTTTATATCCAGTAGCCGCCGCTAGGGTTTGATTTGGGTTTTGCTTAGATTAATTCTGTCTTTGAGCGATTCGCCGTTCATCGGTTTGTGAGACCCCAACTCGTGAGCTTCATCCTCAATTGCAAATTCAGTTGCATCTTTCTTGTTCTTGCTTGTGTTCTCGATTCATTGGCAGGGATTAGCCTTCGTGGCGAGGTCAACGGGCAGCGCCACGGTTGATAACCGAAGGGCAGCGTGGTGCTGCGATTCGGGGGTTTTGATCGTGCCGATCAAGCGGATCGTGTGTGTCTCGCGCCGCCTAATCGACTTATCCTCCACCTGACGGAAGTTCGGGCATCCCTTTCCCCATCAACAGAGGTGTGAATACAGCTCAAGTTCAACAATGGCTACATCTAAGCTCGAGCTATGGCGTGTTGTGCGTTGTCTTCGTGTCTCTTGAGAGACTGCGCATCCTTGGTCTTATACCTCCTCAGCACGCAACGGATGGGAGAGATTCCTGGGAAGTGGCCTTCGTGCGCGTTGTGGGGTGGGCGTGATGCGGCCGGACTTGTTGCATGCTCTGCTTCTTCCGTGACGGGCGCCCGACAACCGCCGGTCAAATGCATGATCCGTAATCAAGGGTGGACTCACGGCGAGACGAAACCGACCGAGCTCGAGGTCGTCTTGAGGCCATGCTTCGGGTCAGCGCACTCTAGGTCGAGCGTCTCGGCATCGCCCGTGTCGTGGTGAGGCCTCCCCGAGCTTAGGAGGTTAGTTGGCCGTCTTGTTGGCAGGTCAAGGGACGCCCGACCCTCGTCGGCTAGCCCCGAGGCTTAAGGTCGTGGCGAGAACACGATCCGACCTTGAGCCTCTACAGTCGGGACTGATTTCCGGAATCTTCGAGCCTGAGGTCGAGGTCGGGCGGAAAGCGTAACGTCAGGCCGTGATGAAATGACACCTGGCGCCTCTTGATCTCTGGAACCCCGGTACGGATGCAAGCGATTGGTGGACACCTGCTATGTCTCGAAACCGCAACCCGGGCCTTAATTGTACCTGTCAAATCGTGGCCGGCGCGTCCCCGAAGCACCGCGGACTGGATTTTGGCGACGGTGCGGCTTATAAACCTAAAACCGCAGCGGCTGTCGAGGAAACTTCTCGACCAGTGCCCTTCGTCTTCCAAGCCTCCGTGCCCAAGCAAAAAACCTCCTCCCGCCTTGGCCAGGAATCGCGTTGCGCGCCATGGCCAAGCTAGGGAGAACACGCTGTCATCTTTGTGAGGATGAAGGAACTTCGAGACCACAGGGCTGCTTGATCCATTCACATGGCGGTACTGGAACAGAAGGCGAAACCACGCCCGAGGGCAGCAGATCGTTTGCAAACACTACATCCTCTTGACCTCTACGGACCCGGGAAGCGAGTTCCTCTCCGTGGTCCTCACGGTTGGGAGATCGAGCTCATAAACACAGTGCCAAACTCCATTCTTACTCGCCATCTTCTCCCATACATGCGAGGGGTTCCTAGGAATCCCTCCCAACCTCGCTCTTCTTCGATACTTGACCTCTTCGCTCTGGGAAGGACCCGTGGTCGGATGCCTTTACTTAGGCGGTAGGCCGAGGCTCAAGTGGTCCTTCCCAAGATCCAAGCTCGGGACTCCCTCGGGCCATGGTCGGCGGTGGTTCTACGAAGAAAGGGAACTCGGCACGCTATCATACGAGGAAAGCCGTCGGTGGGAAGAAGGAGACCCCAGGCGAAACGATCCAGGCCGATGAAGAAGCCATCACCGCCATTCATCTGCTGCACGAAAACACGGCCTCACCGGCGGCGATCGCCGTCGACTTCTGCGGAACGGGTGTCCCCTTCTTGAGGGCGGGCCTTTCCCGTTCTACAAGATCCAAGGCGCGCTCGACTCGACCTTGCGAGAGTGCGTCTGTGCGCCTCTGCGCTCGTGGTCTTGCTCGAGTCCACCCTCACACTTCTTTGAGAATCGTTCCCCTTTGCGGCGAAGGAGTCTTGGGTTGCCGCCGGGATGAGCGAAATGTTAGGAAAATGGCGCACAACTTCTCCATGGGCGACTCGTCTTAAACGAAGCGTGCTCTGCTGAAAGGCGAGGTAAGCCATCGACCAGCGGCTCGACTGGCGACCGGGGCCCTCCATGACCCTTTCATGCCGCAGACCATCGAGGAGCTCGACTCGACCACGGCGTATGCTCCGTTGCGGGGTGGGCAAGACAAAAAGGAAGAAGAGACCGTCCCGCCGGCGTGGACCACCAAGAGCGAAGAAAACTCATGTCGAGTGGGCGTCGCGCCATGGTAAGATCCGTTAGTCGAGCCCCGAGCCCGTGCCGTGTGCCTTGATGGTTGATGAGTTTCTCCTTTGCGTGATGAAGCGGCGGCGGCCGCCAGTCCCGGGCCCTCTCCGGCCCGGGACCTCAAGCTCGAACTCGCCACAGCGGATGGCGTGGAAGCCGCTCGGGCTCCGAGCCCCCCGGCCGCCAGGACACGCAAGCAAACTGCCTCGTTGGCTTCGGGGCAACAAGATCTTCGCCGACCCTCGGCGAGGTGGAGGCTGGAGACTCAGGTAAATCCCCGGCTTCTTGGACTGCACTGCCCCCTCCGTATCTTTCTGGTTTAGTGTATGTTTTTTATCGCAGACCTTGAGCACCCGAGCTCGAAACTTGCCCGTTTTGACGATGGCTGTTGTCCAGGGTGAGTCCGAGTCCGGGGATGAGGAGAACGTCTTCGAGCTGGTCCCATGCCGAGCTTCGCGCCCGATGCGGACCCCTTCGGGGCCGCCAAGCCCGCCCTCCTTCGGCGAGTTCTACCAAGGAGTCGATGACCTGGACGAGGACGAAAATCAACCCGCGACCAGTGAGGATTACGACGGCCGTGGCGGAGCCACGCGACCGCCGACCCTCGAGGTTGTACGAGGGCGAGCACCAGTGCCACGTGCGCCATCGCGGAGTCACCCAGAGCTCACCCGACCACGGCGCATCGAGGCGTCAGTCGCGACACCACCGACCGGAGATGGCACCGCTTGCGAGCGTCGCGGTTGCGCGGCGAGCGGCCGCGCCGAAACACCGTCGTGGCATCGAACCACGGAGATCATCACGCCATGGGAGGCCTTGCAGCAGCCGATCATCGTTCCCGGGCGGGCGGCGAAGCCACGACCCGCGGTAGGGGCTAAGCGTTATTGCCGCTCCCTCCCTGCCGGGCGAACAAAGCCCTCGGGGCGGCGGAATCCAGTCGCGCCGGTCGCGAGCCTAAAGATCCTGGCCCCATTGCGCCGATGGGGGCTGCGGTTGACCTCATCCCAGAGGTAGTGGGCGACAAGGAGGAGGAAATCCCTCGCGGCCGCATCGACGATCGCGAAGAATACACCCGCTCACGCCTGGAGAATCGACTCCGTGGGGTAAGGGCCCCTCCACGCATCCCGTAGCTTGTTAGCCTGAGTTCCTTGTTTCTTTCCTTAATTCGGGCCACCCTTTCTGTCGTGAAGGCGATCGACCACATCTCCACGGGCTGCAAGGCCCTCAAAACACGCCGATGTCTTGAGGGGCTTCTGAGCAGGTGGAAGCGCTTGAGGCCGAGCCTTCGAGGCTCATCGGGACCATCGAGGTCGATCGGTGACTCGGCGGGGGAGCTTGTCGATCTTCGCCAAATGATGAGGGCGCAGGAGGTAGCCTTGGCCGAGGCTCGAGTGAGGCCAGGCCTCCGGCCTGAGCACGGCTTCAAGGCCGTGGAGTCTGGCCGCCTGATCGGCCAAAGCGCCGCGTCGAGGCGTGCTAAGGTTGAGCGTTGGAGAAGGCCGCCGTGAACAAGCACCCCGCGAAGGCATCCCCAGTGGAGGCCAAAATCCACGAGCTTGAAGGGAAGCTCGGCGCGCCAAAGTGCTTGAAGCCGAGCGGGCCAGGTCGAGTGTTGGAGAAGGCCGCCATGGACCGGTCGTCCTCTTGGTGGCGCCCCGAGCTCGAGGCCAAGATCTCGGAGCTCGAAGGGAGGCTTGAGAGCGCAAAAAGGCGGCGGCAGCGCCATGGCCCAACTCCAAGGCGAGCGGCACCGAGCTGCGGATGCCTCCACGGTAGCCCTCGAGAACCCGAGCGAAGCCGCGGCCTTGAGGACCAAAGTCATGAGAGCTCGAGCAAGAGAAGCTTGCCCGTGAGATGGCCGACACTGTAAAAATGTTAGAAAGCAAGGAATGCTCTAATAGAAACAGATCATTTTTGGAAAACCTCGTTCCGGATCGAAATTCATAGTCGACAATACTCGGAGTCCCTCCGGCTTCCCTCGTTGCCACGCTTCAGCGTTGTTTTGGTCGTCTTGCCGATAGGATAGCCTTATCCGGCCTGTTGGGCCGAGGTTGGCGGCGCGCGTGCCTTGGGCGCAAGGCGTAAATCGGTCGGCGGCCACGACTGCTGAGTGGTGGAGGGGGGAGTGAAAAAAAAGCAAGCCCGTTAAGTAGATGGTCACACCCAGATTAACGTTCGAATTACCACCGCGACCATGCGCATTGCTCAAGCGGTCAAAGTGGCGAGGCTCTCGGCTTGGGCGAACGCAGGCGGGAGGCTAGATTGCGAAGAGGTTAAACTACGTTTAGCTCGTCCTTTGGGGTGAGCGTCAAATTCGCGACACTTAGACCAAGAGCAAAAGCAGCAGCGTCTGAAGGTCGTGCCGAAGAAGTCGCAGAAAAAAGAATAGTAGCAACACAAGTAGACATAAAAGGCGAAGATGGAAGAAACGACTTTATTGAAATGTAAGGTATAGAGGTTACACATAAAACTTGAAGGCGATCTATGTTCCACGAGCTAGAGAGCTCTCTGCCATCGGGCGTCGCTAGCCAAAGTAAGCCCGTGCGATCCGTTGAAGCGACTCTATAGGGGCCCTCCCAGTGGGGATAACTTGTTGGTGTTGGGCGAGCCCTGAATCCGCCTCAGGGCTAGGTCCCCAACAAGGAGCCTCCTAGGTCATCTGCCAAGAGATGCATGTCTGCGAAGAGCTTGCGGGTAGTCGTTGATCGTGGCGATTGCACGGCATCTTACTTCTTCTGCGAGGGTAAGGTCGAGACCGCTCATGCTTTCGAGTTGACTTGGTCGACCAAAGTGACCTGGCGAGCCAGTAGTAACCTCGGGAGGCGGGGCGGCCGGTGCAGAACACGGTTTGGAAGGGTGTGGACCCGTGGCTCGGCTTGTCGTGGTCTGAAGAGACCATAGGGCGGTGGGAAGTTCATCCACCAGTCTTGCCACAGCGTTCGAGCTCATCTGCGACTCATTTCTTGACACCCTGGACGATTTGCCCGTTGGTGCGTTCCGCTGCCCCATTGCTCTGGGGGTGAGCCACCGAAGCGAAGCATACTTTGATGCCGAGTTCCTCGCAAAACTCCTGGAACAACTCACTGGTAAACTGAGTACCGTTGTCAGTGATAATCTTGCATGGAACCCGTGCACGGTGACCACGAACAAGCGGAAAAAGCGAGCGGCCCCGGCGATGATGGTCGAGGCGGTTAACCGATCCACTTGGTGAAGGTGTCGACGACCACGAATAGAAATTTCTTTCCCGACCTTTGAGGAAAAGGTCGAGAATATCCACCCCAGTCGAGAAAGGCGGCGGCGGGATGGTGCGAAGGCGTATCTTTGGTGCGACTTCTGGCGTGGAAGCGGCATGCTCGGCGGTCGCAGACGATATCACGAGCATCTGAAGCGCCGTTGGCGATGGTACCCCATACGGAAGGCCTTACGATCATCGTCTGTATGAAGAGTGTGCCCCACGAGGCTGAGTGAATGTAAGCAATAGGTACTTACCCTCTTCGCGAGAGATGCACCGAGTCGAGAATGCGGATCGTTCCGTCTATAGAGTTTGCCGTCCTGGCGTGTACAAGCTTGCTCGTCGTTTGATCTGCTCCTCTCGGCGGGTCGGATGGCGTCGCCCGACAAGAAATTGTGGATGGGCTCGGCCGGGAGGAATACCGCCGACCACAGTGAGCATGACCTCTTGATCGAGATCGATGGGGCCGCCAGCGTTTCGGGATAGCGTCGGGGGATCTGGAAGGAGGAGGAGCCGAGCTTGGAGAGGAAGTCCGCCTGGAGTTGTCCCTCTGGGGATGTGCTTGAGTTCAAGTTCTGGAACCACTTCTCCATCTTCGCACCTCGGCGAGTACTTTGCCATCGAGTCCCTCGAGCATTGGTAGTCCTTGTTGAGCCGGTTGATGGCGGTGAGAGTCACCCTTCACGACCGGCCGGCGCCGCTAATGCCTTGCAAGCTCGTAAGCCCGCTAGGAGGGCCTCATACTCCGCCACATTGTTGGTCGTTGGAAACCGAAACGAACCCGTGCCTTAGCGGTGGCAGCGGTAAGGATAAGGATCGGCCCGGCGCTTGAAGGACCTTGAGCCGTCGAAGAACATGACCGGGGCTTCTCCTCCTAGACCTGAAGCTTCGGGAGGCGAGGCTGCGGCGTCTGCTCGACCACGAAGTCGGCGAGCACTTGCGACTTTATGGCCGTCCGAGCCACGACCTAGGCGTCGAACGCCGCCAGCTCCATGGCCCATTTGGCAATCGCGCCACCCTCTAGGTTCCTCGGGATGTCGGGAGGCGGAAAGTTGCTCGGGGACGACCAAAGTGTGTGCTTGGAAGTAGTCTTTGGAGCTTCTTGCTGAAGCCATGAGGAGCATACAACAACCATTCGCCAGCGGTAGCGCCTCGCCGGGCCGTGCAAGACCTCGCTAACATAATAAATTGGGTCTTCTTTGAGACCCCGTTCAGCTACGAGAACAGCATTGGCGGGCGTGGGTGGTGGCCGCGAGTAAGCGGCAACCTCTCGCCGGGTTGTGGCGTTATGGGAGGGTGGGGGCAGCAGGTATACCTTGGTCGTCGAAGGACCGCTGCACCTCTGGAGTCCACTCGAAGCCCGTGTTTGCGCGAGTTTGGAAGAATGGGAGCCCACTTCATGCGAGCCTCGAAATGAATCTGCTGAGGCGGCCATGCGGCAGTGAGGCTCTGCACCGCTTGACCGAGGTTGGGCGCCATCTTCTCGATCGCCTCGATCTTCTCGAGTTCGGGCCGACCCGAGCCCCGATCATGTAGCCGAGAGCACCTTCCGACGCCTTACCGAACACGCACTTCTCGGGATTGAGCTTGATCTTGTGCTGTTCGGGTTGGCGAAGGTTTCCTCAAGGTCGCTGACGTGGGCGCCCTCGGAGGGCTCTTGGCGATGATGTCATCCACGTAGACCTCAAGGTTTTGCCCGATCTGAGGCTCGAATGTCTTGGTCATTAGGCATTTGAAGCGTGGCCCCGCATTCTTGAGACCAAGCGACATGGTCGTATAGCAATAGGTGCTAAGCGGCGTGATGAAGGATGTCTTGTTCTCGTCGCCGACCGCCCGACGATCTGGTGGTAGCCGAATAAGCATCCAAAAGCTCGGCATTTTGGCATTTCTTGGTGGAGTCGACGATCACGGTCGATCTTGGCGAAGCGGAAGTTGTCCTTCGACAAGCCGAGTTCAACCCGTATGGTCGATGCATCCTCCACTTTCCTCCTTTCTTTTGCACGATGACCGGGTTGGCGACCACTCGGAGTAGACAACCTCACGGACGAAACCGGCCTTGAGAGCTTGTCAAGGTTCTCCTTGATGACCGCGACCTTCTCACGGGGAAGCGGCAGCTTCCGGCGTCTGGTCGAGCGATCTCACTTGCAACTTGTGCTCGATCACCTCCCTCGGGCGCGGGCATGTCCGCGGGTTCCCAGCGAATATACCCTTGTTGGCGCGAAGGAAGGTGGCGAGCTCGAGTTCTATTTGGAACTTCGGCTCGGCGAGGCGTGGATGCACTTGGCGGGTCGCTCTCATCGGCGGCCGCGGTCTTCGTCGCCCAGGCGCAAGCGGTGGATTCCGCCTTACAGGCGGGCGTTCTTCGTCGTCGCCTCCGGGCGTATTTGAAGCGGCATGCTGCGAGCCAAGGCCTTGGTCTCACATCCATGTGCCGCTGCGAGATCACCCGCCTGCGGTGATGATGCCATTGGGGCGAGTAGCTTCATACACCGATGGCCATAATGGTTGGCCGCCATAAACTTGACGGGCGGGCGCGAGGATGGCGTTATGCGGGAGGTCACCCTCGACCACCTCGAAGGTGACCATTTCGGTGAGAAGTTGTTCAGTCGCCCGAAGGTAGCAGGCAAGACCACGCCCCGGGGATAGTCGAGCTTCGAGTGCGATCGAAGAAGGGTATGGCGATGCTCTTGACCTTCGACCAGGATTTGCATCCGGTCAAG
Organism: Guadua angustifolia; assembly: GCA_036346375.1. Classification (NCBI taxonomy): domain Eukaryota; kingdom Viridiplantae; phylum Streptophyta; class Magnoliopsida; order Poales; family Poaceae; genus Guadua; species Guadua angustifolia. Next base: position 12,280,123 of record CM070521.1, on the reverse strand, counting down.
CGCTTACACTGCGGCAAGTTAAGAGAGCCGCCGTCGACCATGACACGCCCGACCGCGGTATTGCTAATGGTTGGGGTCCACGACCAAAGCGGTCTTTAGGTCTCGGGCCATACAGGAGGCGTCCTCTGGGTGAAAGGCGATGGTGGCTCCGCCCACTTCGGGGCTACTCGGTGGGCTTCAATGGCGACACAGTAGATGGTTCGGCGCGGCGGCCTTGACCTCGCGCTGGGTAGTAAGCCGACGAGCCGCCGAAGATGGCGTTGATCGGCGCTCGCCTGCTTGGAACTCCAAATCGAGGTCGTCATGCTCAGCGGCGTTCACCCTATCTGGTTGGTCGTCATCGCCGAGAACACGGGCATCTCACCTCGCCCATCATAGAAGGCCTCCGGCTTGTTTTGCCAAGCCTGCGGTCCCGTAGGTCGTGGCCGCCGCCCTATAAACGAGCGAACTTTGCCGTCATATTAAAGGCGCGCCCGACCCCTGCGGCCGAGCATCGGCCCGCCGGGGCCCAGGTCGTCGGCCCTCTTCTGGGCTGGTTCTGCGCTGGCGAGTCGAGGCCGACCTGGCGAGGTTTAGATCCCTCCGAGCTTGATCTCGGACCTCAAGGACCTCATGGCCATCATCTCAAAAGCGATTACTCATGACAGACCACCGCCGCTCCTACGATCGCTTCGCTTCTTGGTGGTGGCGCGTGGTGGCGCCCTTGGAGTTGGGCGGGCGACCTCTGCGGGACCTAGACCAAGCTTACCTTGATCGTGGTCGCGCTTCCGGTGATCTGCGTCATCTGCGTCCGTGTACCGTTCGCCATCTGGAACGGCTTATTGTGTTGAGGCATGAAGTGATCTCAGTCTTGATGGCGCCGATCGCGGACTCGAACTTGAAGGCTTTGATGGCGGCCTCGTCGAGATGCTCGGGATCGGGTTCCTTGTGCGGATGAATCGCCGCCGAAATCGTGAAGCGGCTTCGCCCTTACTGGATGGCGGGTCGAGTCTTTCTCCCTCCCCGGCTCGTAACAACTCACGGAAGTTGGGTAGTGCGCTCTGGATCTGGCGCCACGACACGAAGGAACCGGGCTTCGGTTAAAGCGAGTTCGCGCGGCTGCCGTCGGGGCGGTCGGGAGGTAATTAGCCATGACAAGCTCGTCGCCCCGGCGCCGGGATAGCGGTCGAGTAGATAGACAAAATTCATCGGGGTTCTTGGTGCCGTCAAAGCAGCTCGATCAGCGGGCTTGAACCGAAGCGTAGCCGCGCCTTGACGCGAGCGTCGGAATCGCCACGCAGCCATAAGCGGGACGGTCTGGCGCCGGTATGGTCATCACCGCAAGGTCCCAGCTCTGCGGATTCGGATCGAGGCGCCTCGGTGGCCCGACCTCCGGTGGGAGCGACCACGATGCGAACGCAGAGTCACCGGCAGTGGCGCCAGCGATCTGGACCCTCGATGCTGGGGCGGAATATGCGGGAGAGCTGCGGACTGCTTGCGGTCGACTCGAATCCGTCGCGGCTTAGCTCGAGCGACCACGCAGGTGCGGTGCCCGCGAGGCGGCGATCTTGGTGCATCAAAGCCTCGTCCCGAGCCAGCTTCTTTGGTGAGGCGCCCCCTGCGGAGGCGTCCGACCGGTCTTGTGCGCGGCAGCGCGACAGTTGTCATCACTTTTTAGGGCGGGTCCCCGAGTCGCGACTTCGGTCTTTGTGGAGGCATGGCCTCGATCGCAATGTCGAGCTCTTCGGTTAGGGCTCGGCCAAAGAGCTCGACCTCGCCCTATCGGGATCGGCCATGACCCGGCGATAAGCGGGCGCTCCCGAAGAGGAGCACTGGGCGATCGAAGACATTCGGCTTTCTCTGGTCCTCCCGCGAAGGGTGGTTATAGCAGTTGATGGCGACATGCACCATCCGTGGCGTCTTGAGTGCATGGATCACGGGCATCCGCATCTCCTCTCGCGCCATGATCGTCGCCATCGAGCAGCGCGCTCGGCGGCGGTGGCGAAAGCAGGAGGACCGGTCGGAATCCGCCGAATCACGCTCGAGGAAGTTCGCCGGCGAAGTCGCGCCATGCTCTTGGGTCCTTGATCGATTCTGCGAAAAGCGGCTGTCGGGCCCCACGGTGGGCGCCCGGTGTCGGCGATCGGGATCGCCAACCACAAGAAATGAGATGAAATTCGGTGTGATATGGGACCCGAGCGCTTTGCTCAAGCAGAGGAATGGAGTGGGCCGATGATGGTGAACAAGGCGACAACGGCGTGAAGCGAGGTTTATCTTGGTTCGAGCCCCTGTGAAGGTAATAGCTCTACTCCAGTCGCCTTGCGGCGGTATTCTTAGCTATTTCTGAGTACAGAGGTATGAATACAGCTCAAGTTCAACAATGGCTACGTCTAAGCTCGAGCTATGGCGTGTTGTGCGTTGTCTTCGTGTCCCTTGAGAGACTGCGCATCCTTGGTCTTATACCTCCTCTGCACGCAACGGATGGGAGAGATTCCCGGGAAGTGGCCTTCATGCGTGTTGTGGGCTGGCGGTAATGGCCCCGGACTTGTTGCACGCTCCTGCTTCTTCCCGTGACCAGCGCCCGGCAACCGCCGGTCAAATGCGATCCGTGTCGAAGGGTGGACTCGGCTTGAGCGAGCCCGACCGAGCTCGAGGTCGTCTTGAGGCCGTCTTTCGGGTCAGTAGCGCTCTAGGTCGGCGTCTCGACATCTTGCCAGTCGTGGTCGAGGCCTCCCGAGCTTAGGAGGTTAGTTGATCGTCTTGTTGGCGGTCAAGGGGCGCCGAGCAAATCAAATTGCAAGAAGGTAAATTACAGGAATTTAAATGTTAAATTTAAGACATAAAGTAAGTGTGCAATGTAAATTCAAGAATGAATGAAAAAGATTTGCATTTCTGGAAGGAGGAGATTTACAAAACTTCACAACAAGGTAGGCAAGTTCAAAGGAGCACAAAAACCTCTAAAACCTTCAAGAGGAGGAGGCTACCACTTCACCCCTATTTATACTACTCTTAGGCCACCTACCACCCTTGGATGCAGCCCTCAACCCTAGAGAACTCATCTAAGGGCTAGGATCTGCCCACTCACACAACCAGTCGGCAAACCCATATACTCAAGCTCTCCCGACTGAAACGCTTGGCTAGCCACATGGCTAATCCACTCGGCTAATCACCTGGTTAACCACTTGGCTAACCTCCTGGCTAACCACTCGGCTAACCACCAAACACCCTAAGGACAACTGCCACCGCCCCAAAGATTTTGACAGAAAACTCTTTGGAAACTCAGACATAGGAACTCTACTGAGTCTTTGACAACCCACTTGCCTGCAGCAGAGTACATCAACCAAGAAGAAAACCTGTCAAGAAGCTAAGAAACACGTAGCAAAGACTGGAGGCACTCGGCTTTCTCTAAAAGAAGAAAACCAGTCAAAAGCTAGACGAGATTAACAAAGACAGGAACCACTCGGAACACAGTACTTAGCAAAGAAACCAGTCGGAAAGCTAGAAGAACTCAGTAAGAAAACACGACTTGGTTGGGAACCTATCAAAATGCTCCAAGTCACAAAATCAATTCGGATCAACCTTTAATCTAGTCAATTACTCATCACACAAAGGTATAGACCCCCACATGGTCTTTCAAATAACCACCTCACAATAATTATTTTGGAACATAGCCTTCCTTGCGACGAATTTGCGAATCTAGCCTTCTGCAGTTGAAATTCTGCGGGCAGCAAGCTCTGAATTTTAAACCAACGGCCGACGAGCGTTGTTTTTTTTTCATTTTTTCCGCAGCCAAGCACCGTTGGAATCGGCCACACCGCTATTTTTTTCTCCTTTTATTTCAGCAGCAAGCGACTACTAGATTCGACTGGTGAAAATTTTCAAGTGGTCGCCGACCACTTGCACTTGGTGGGCTTTCTTTTTTTCATCGAAAGTTTTTCAAATGGCTGGTCACCAGAAATTTTTGCACTTTGTAATATCAATGTCAAGTTTCATTCAATATTTTTAATATTTTACTATGATTTTTCATCAAATTTGGAAATTTGTCCCACACCGAAAGAATGACAAACAACGAATATTGATTTTTTTCTCAAAAAATTTAACTTACAAATAATTTTATCTAATACTACATAAATTATCACTAACAAATATAATTTTTTCTGAATTTATTGAACCCTAATTTGAACTGTAAAATTCTAGCAACCGTTAATATTTTTTCTACTCAATCGCAATTCCAATCTACAACAGAGACTGCGACAGACTCTCTGACACAATTTAGAATTGCAACATCTGTCTGTCGCAATTCCAAATTACGATAGAGAGATGTCACAATTTGGAGGTGCGACAAGAGTGCAAATCTGTTATTTTTTTGACATATTATTTATGTAATTTTTCATTAAATATATATTATTTAAAAAAAATCGTGGACATGGTGTGTGCGATTTCTAATGACCTTTTCTTTCTTCAGGATGAAAGTCCATTTGAGTGTATGCTTAAAGAATGCAGGAATTTTGTGGGGATTAATTTAACTTTTGCGGAAATTTAAAACAATCACATGTCCGAAATGGTGCCTTGATTTGCTTTTATTTTAAAATTGAAGTTTCTCCTTACTAAAAGGTAGTACTATTATTATTATATACTCTAGACCATTGCACGTACTTTGATTTCCTTACATTTTTGTGATCACTTCGCGAAAAAGATTCGTTTACTCTTTTTTATTTGCTTTTTTCGCATTATTCTCGTGCGCTAAAATGAAAGTAAATATAAGCGTATGGGCCATTGGGTGACGTTCATATCACAACACACCACTGAGTCAGGTAGGTAAGCAAATGTAACACATCACTACGTGTCTGCGTTCCTAGCAAAGGTTAGCAATTGGCCAGAAAAAAAAGAAAAAAAAATCCTAGCAGATATCCCCATTAACACAATTTTCCGTATGGCTATCAGCTGCAACCTGCAAAGGCTCACATGCCCTTTTCTCGATATAATCCATAGCACCATTTGTGGAGCTAAAAATTTTATGTAAGTCTAAATACGATTACTCATAACGTCGGCTATCAGCAAAAACTTATCCAGAAGAAGATTAAAACTAGTAACTTTCATCAGTGTAGGTCGCCAATTAGTCTGGACATACGCCCACCCTAACAAGGAGTTGCCTCTGCCTCTCGGTAGAATATAATAGAGGTACAGCAGATCGGTCATGCATTTGCCAAGGTTTGGGTGGGTCAGGCATGATATATCATCGATAGGTGTATGATGCATTCCTATTGTTTGGGTTATTTGATATGGACGATTTTACCTTGGAGTTTAGATATGGTTATCTACTTGACAATTTGTACATGAGTTGAGCTTTTATAAGATTCTAGCAACTTATATATAAAATAAAAAAATGTCAGCTTTTCCGAAGGAAAAAAAAGATTGTAAATGGAAGCTTCAACATCAGTGCTGCTACGTCACTACATTGAGCTCTCAACGATAGCGCAAAAAATAGGATTTCTCCCAGTGCTACCCACAATAAGTTGTTCACCTTATCCAGCAGGACAGTGCGAACAGGCCGCTTGCTCTGTTGCTCAATCCATAGCCTAATCCTGGTTTTTTGGTTGTGCTCTCTTTTTGGGCTATAGATTTCCTTCTACCTGTTCAGGCCATTCTTTCTCTTGCCCTTCGCTTTGTGATTTTTCTTCCTTTCTAATCGAATGGCCGTCATAAATATTTATCGTTTTAAAAATAAGCATAGTCAAACTTTTAAACCATTGTTTATCAGTATCTTTTTAAATATTTAAATTGGATACATGAAATATATATATATATATATATATATATATATATATATATATGTCTTGGAAAATAATTTTATAATATTATAATTTTGTTGGATTTTACAAACAAATATATTAAAATAAAAATTAATCATCAAAACTGTGTTTCAATACCAAATCGATGGAAACTGTGCTTTCAATACCGGAATGACTTGTACTCGGACGTCCGAAATTTTTGAACACACTACAATATTTTTTTCCTTCGAGTGCAACATTTTGTTACAACACGTGTAACATTTTTCTTCAACAAACAGTAAAATTCGCTATAGTAAATGAATGTTGCAAGCGTTAAAAAAAATATTTCATGCATTAACAGAAAATATTGTAAACGTAGAAAAAATATTACAAAAAGTGTCCGATAAGATAAACAGAAATCGAACATCCGAGCGCTAGTTTCTCCCTTACAATAGCATACTATATCTAAGATGATAAGTGTATGTGACCGAAGAAAGTACATATCTACACATTGCTAGAACTAAATTAATCGCAATAAATTCATGCCAAGGATTTTGCGTGCAGAACAGTGGAACACCCTTGGTCTTACGTCCCCCTAGAGACTTTGCTACTCTATCTCATTTAAGACATTTACCGTTGTTACCTTTCACCGAATCACCGCGAGGAGTTACTACTGCTCCCTTCGCCACCACGGCCGCCTCCATCTCTTTATATACCTCCCTCCTCGCCTTCTTCACTCGCCGCTCCTTCCGCTTCTTCTCCAAAGCCGTCGACAAGGGAACCTCGCCCAGGAACCCACCCAATTCTTGGACGGATCACACAGATCGCACGTCTCCTTGCGTGTGATTCAGACACTTCCATGGACAAGGACGCGTTGGTGATGGACTCGAACGGCGGCGGCGGCTCGTTCTCGAGCCTGGGAGCTTACGGCCGCGCGCTGGCGCAGACGCCGCGCCGTCTCGCTCGGCGGGCGTGCGCCGCGACGGCGCCGGCCGAGGAGATGAGCCGCGTGCGCGCGCGGTCCGGGCGCACATGGCGCGCGCGCTGCGGTGGCCGGACCTCGTCGGCCTCGGCCTCGGCGGCATGGTCGGCGCAGGGGTGTTCGTCACCACGGGGCGCGCCACGCGTCTGTACGCTGGGCCCGGGGTCGTGGTGTCGTACGCCATTGCCGGCCTCTGCGCGTTGCTCTCCGCCTTCTGCTACACCGAGTTCGCCGTCGACATGCCCGTCGCCGGCGGAGCCTTCAGCTACCTGCGCGTCACCTTCGGTGAGCTAGCTGGCCTCATTCATGCCAACATCATGACCTCTACCGCTCTCCTCGAATTAAATATTCTTTAGGTGGTTAAAATTTGTTTCGTTTGGTTTTTGTTCGTGCAATTCACGGCATTGGGAGTGATGACTGATGACACGCACATATCGGAGGCAAGAAAGGGTTCTTCTTTCTTGAATATTTGATCATTATCTGTGCATCTTTCCCTTTTTTCTGCTTGTCCTGTTGCTCAAAAGTAGCATTCTTTTATGTGCATTTATGTGTATATGTGACTATGTGAGAGGTGGATGTCATATTTGGAACATAATGCGCTTTATGCCTGTTTCTCTTGTCCTTTCGCATGTTTTTTGATAAAATTTATCCCCTCTAACTAAGTTTATTTTTCTTTCACATAGATAAAAAGATATTAAAAATGACTAGGAGGATTCTTAATTATTATCATTAAGTATTATACTGCATTTATATAGAGAACATAAGTAAGATTGATATTTATTAGTGATATCGAGAAAACATCATATGAATTTTATATTAGAATATAAAATATGTTCTACATTTCTTTACAAAATCATTAAAATATATTTCTTATAAATGTATATTAAAAAATACATCTTATAAATGTGGACTGCCGAAGCAGAATACTTGTGTAGCTGTGATGTGCTTACTTGTGTAGCTGTGATGTTATTGATTGCTACTGTTTTTGCGATATAGTCGTTATTTGTGTTTTCGGGTGAAAAAAACTGCCATGCTTTTGAAGTGAGATATGTGAGCAACAAAGTGTCCCTTTGATATTCCTTTTCTTGGATTCTTTGCCTCCTTATTTTCTTTAAGATTAGATTTGTTTTCACCTTTTTTATCTTTCAAAAAGATATGCTTTGCTTTGTCCGCTTATTGGATTTCATTTATGTTTCTCAAAAGCTTTTATTTTTGGAATGTATTTTACGAATTTATTTATTTTCTACCCTTACTGCTCTTCCAAACTAATCAAATTGTGATAAAGATTCTATTTGGAGTAATTCGAGCATTTCAAAATGTACAAGGCCTACGTCCCAAAAAATATTAGAGAACCTAAATTTGCCCAACTTTGTACGCTTACATTGGTGTTAGATGATATCTTTACTAGAAACTACTAGCATGGACAATAAAAAAGGATATATATTTCTCGCAAAAAAGGGGTAGATTGTGACTTTCAACAAATTTTATTACACACACATATCCATATCCAAATAATGTTGGAAGTCCCTTTCTTGCATCTCCCAAAGGTTTGCTTTTTTGCTCGTAATGGGACCATAGACTTTCTTGAAAAAAAAAAGGTTCCATTCGTTTTCACAGCCAACATTTTCCTTATCACCAAGAAAAAAATCCATCGTCTTCCTTGTAATTTGCATGTAACTCCCTACATCTAGCATTGACATTTGCCATACACATATTCTATTTCCTCACCATGCATGTAATTTCCTTTCATTGCATGGAAGTATGCAAAAGGCCATCATGCTTATCTCTAGCTTGCATGTAACATTTGACATTATTCTTTGCACAAACTTTTTGCTACTTTGCAATCTTTCCGGTTGGATCATCGCAGATGGTGGTCGCTCTTAATCAATAGTTTGGCAATCTTGCTTGGCATGTTACTAGGAGTACAATAAGACCACCACACTTCCTGCGCTGGCGGTGCACAGCTTGACGTGCTGTTGCGTTTGGATGTTGTGTGCGTGCAGGGGAGTTCGCGGCCTTCCTTACGGGCGCGAACCTGATCATGGAGTACGTCTTCTCCAACGCCGCGGTGGCGCGCAGCTTCACGGCGTACCTCGGCACGGCGGTCGGCGTGGACGCGCCCAGCAAGTGGCGCCTCGTCGTGCCGGGCCTCCCCAAGGGCTTCAACGAGGTCGACCTCGTCGCCGTCGGCGTTATCCTCCTCATCTCCGTCTGCATCTGCTACAGGTACGTCCGGCACTGAAGCGTGCAAGCATGCTACTACTTTTTTTAAAAAAAATCTTTTGGCTTTCCTTACCAGTGTCAGTCTTGTTGTCCCTTGCTGTTGTCGCTTCATTGTCTGTTCTGTGCCTGTTGTCACAGCGCTTTTTGGCCATATTGGAGTTCTTTTCGGCAAGACTCCAAAGTCCAAACTCCAGAGCAAATGGGGTTCATATCCTATCCATTTTGGACAGTTTTATGATTATTTGATCTTCCAAGTGTGGATCATCTTTGGGTTTTCGTGCTTACTGGTGTAGTGGTGTATCCGTGTATGTGCTTCTGGAGGTCGCTGTTTGTTTCCTTGATTCCTCTGCAACCAACTGCTCTTATAAACGGATAAACCTTATGGCTATATTCCAAAATGTTCAGAGCAAGTGGAACTAATTAAATTGCTCGAGTCTACTTCATTCTGCCCCAAGCGAATATTTGGAAAATGATTTATCAAAAGACGTAAGCAACCATTTTTGACATAATTCCTTCGCGAACCCTAATCATATGCCCATTTGTTAATTTCTCATTTGGAAACCATTTTTTTGGTTATGAAAAAAATACAGTATTGGTTGAACAAAGAATTTCAAATGTTTTAATTGACAAGAAATTCTCTTGCGCTCTGCAATGGCAGCACCAAGGAGAGCTCGGTGGTGAACATGGCCCTGACGGCCATCCACGTGGCGTTCATCCTGTTCATCATAGTCATGGGATTCTGGCGCGGCGACGCCCGCAACCTGACGCGCCCCGCCGACCCGGCGCACCCGGGCGGCTTCTTCCCGCACGGCGTCGGCGGCGTGTTCAACGGCGCCGCCATGGTGTACCTGAGCTACATCGGCTACGACGCCGTGTCCACCATGGCCGAGGAGGTGGAGCAGCCGGCGCGCGACATCCCCGTGGGCGTCTCGGGCTCCGTCGTCCTCGTCACCGCGCTCTACTGCCTCATGGCCGCCTCCATGTCCATGCTCCTACCCTACGACGTGGTAAGTACGCGCGCTGCGCACTCCTGCTCTGACATGACCAGTCCCACGCGTCATCTTCACAGCCTCTTGACTTAGCTTAGTCAATTATTGCCTTGTTGGTGAATATGCATACTATGAAGAGAACCAATTCCTGGCATTCCCAGGATTCCAACTATAACAAAATTGATATTCCTATATAGGCATATATATAGGTTGTAATGTTCACCTAGAAGAGAGCTCATCTTTAGATGTGTACAAGGGAATCAGGATAATTCTGGAAATATATTGCCTAAGAGAAGGTCAAGTGGCTATAGTTCAGTACAAGAACAGTCGGTGCTCTTCTCACAGTTGATGCCACTGGCATACGATACGATTCCAGTATGCGCAAGAGCTTTATTCCCCCCTAGTTTTTCTTTCACCCTTTCTGGGATGTTTGTCGTGTGATTTTGCGATGAATCTGCTGTTCCCGTCGGAGGACGGCCGGGAACCTACTTTCTAGAAGAATAAGGCATGTAACAATTCACCTTTCCTGTATGCTTTTTCTGTGGACCATGAACAGACGGCTGACACTGATATGGTAAAAATTCTGCAGTTTTTTATTCACCTGAGCTTATGTTGTTTTTTTGGGGGGTTTGTCGTCGTGCTACAGATCGACACGGAGGCGCCCTTCTCCGGCGCGTTCAAGGGGAGCTCGGGGTGGGGCTGGGTGTCGAACGTGATCGGCGCCGGCGCGAGCCTCGGCATCCTGACGTCGCTGATGGTGGCGATGCTGGGGCAGGCCAGGTACCTCTGCGTCATCGGTCGCTCCGGCGTCATGCCCGCCTGGCTCGCCAAGGTGCACCCCAAGACGGCCACGCCCGTCAACGCCTCAGCCTTCCTCGGTGCGTAGTACATACCACTCTTCTTCGTCCTCCTCTCCTTAATTTGCAACGGTTTCAGTTCAGATCTACTATTGCCCGGTGTACAAGTTGCTCACTAACCTCTGTCACTGACAGTTCGTAGCGATTTCGTAGACTGAATGCTACTGCCTTAATAGTGTTATCTATAAATATAGGATGTATTTTATGTTCTATTGTAAATTAGTGTGATTTTCCATTTATTTATCTAATAAATATTCAACTTTACTTAATATTCTCTACATGCATGTATTGAGGCCTGTTTGGTAAAACTCTAGATTCCAGATTCATCTGAGATCTGAAACTTGTAAGCTAAAATAAAGTGAATTAAGTTTATATTTTTGTCTAAAATTTAAACAAGATAATCCATCTAAACACTTTTAATGTACTCACAGTTCCAGCTTCACGAATCTAGTGAAGCTAGAATTTTTAACTTCACCAGATTCACGAATTTGCTGAAGCTGAATCCCTGCCAAACACACCCTAAATATAGTGCTTAGAGATAATAATTATAGGCAGTATAATTATTTTTAATTATCTCTTTAGTCTTTAGGCCACAGGACAAAATGCATCTTACAAATATGGAAGTTCATAGCACATGGCACTTGACCAAAAAAAAAGGGTATGAATGAATGAAGGAACCCCTTGACCTATGAATCAACAACCAAAACCTATTGCTTTCCGTGAGCAATATAATGGAGGGCGAAAGCCGAAAGCGACGAGCCGCTGCTTGCGTTCCTTGCTTTTTGTAGACTTCGCGGCCTGGGAGCTGCTTCACTTTCATGGAAGGCTCGCATCGCATCGCATGATAAAGTAGCCGAGACACGGGTTTTTGGGTTCCGACTAGGTAAAGACCACATAATCAGGCAAAAGAAGAACCGGATTAGTACTACCGGTACTAGTGCTCGGTCTATTCTGAATCCTGATCGATATCAGCGACGAACCAGGTTTTTCTTTTTTTATTATTAGAAAAATCCTAGTTATCAGGAGTCGTTCTTGAATGCAAATTTTTTTTCTTCGTCTATTTTACTTTGAGTTGAATTCTTAATTGTGTGAAAGATTGCTAAATGACTCAAAGCAACATGGATCGTATGTAGTACTCCCACCGGTCACACAGACAGTTGGTGTTTTGGATATTGATATGGTTTTCAAAACATAGTTTTAGTCATTGATTTTTTAGTATAATTATAAAACCCAATAAAATCATAGTACTATGAAAGTATTTTTAAGACAAATCAACACATATGATTGCTGTATATATCAGTTTAAATATTGAAAAGATATTGACAGCTAGAGTTTTGACTGTTTGACTTCCTTTATTTCGAAACGGTAAGTATTTGTGATCGGAGGAACAGTAGACAACACTGTTTGCTCGCGCGTGCATGTCTACTATACATCATCATCTCACGCTCGTCACAGGAGTGGCACGGCTCTGCTCAACCGCGAGACGGTGACACGTCATGTGCGATTGGAAGGCAGAACTAATTTTTTCAACAGTGTTCCTTCCTTTGCGGTTTGCCACTAACCACCTCGAGTTTTTCGGTATTGACGGTTTGGTCCTTGATGGATTCCTCAGGCCTCTTCACGGCGGCGCTCGCGCTCTTCACGGAGCTGGACGTGCTCCTCAACCTCGTCTCCATCGGCACGCTCTTCGTCTTCTACATGGTGACCAACGCCGTCGTGTACCGTCGTTACGTGGTCTCTGACGGCGGCGGCGACGGGCGGCGCCGAGGCGCCTCGGCCTGGCCGACGCTGGCATTCATCCTCGCCTTCTCACTCATCGCACTCTCCTTCACGCTGCTGTGGCAGTTCGCCCCCCGCGGCGGTGTCAAGGTCGGGCTCCTGGCAGCTTGCGCGGCAGGGGCGGTCGCCACGGTCGGCGTGTTCCAGGCGCTCGTGCCGCAGGCGCACGAGCCCGAGCTGTGGGGCGTGCCCGGCATGCCGTGGGTGCCGGCGGCGTCCGTGTTCCTCAACGTGTTCCTGCTCGGCTCTCTGGACCGACCGTCCTACGTCCGGTTCGGCTTCTTCTCCGCCGCCGCCGTGATGGTGTACGTGCTCTACAGCGTGCACGCCAGCTACGACGCCGAGGAGAGCGGCGGCGTGCTCGACGGCGCCAAGGTGCAGGACGAGGGCTGCAAGGTGTAGTGGCAGGATGGCTAACATCGACAAACCTCGATCTTGATCTACCTCCTCTCTCTCTCTCTCTCTCTCTCTCTCTCTAGGTTTTGTTCTTTAATTAATTAGGTTACGATTATCAAGTTAATGGAGAAGAATCTAACATGGGGAAGAAAAACAAAATCAAGGAAAACAGGGAGAAGAAAAGGATAAAACAAGGGCACTTGTACATATGCATGTTCCTATTCTTGTCACAAGAGCTTCTTGCTAAATTACCAAAGGCAAATCAGCACCATGGAATCGTGGTGAAAGCACACCGCATTACATGCACTTTCCTCGCGACTCCAATCCTCGTTGACCTCGATTCTGCCACTATCAAGCACTGAAATTAACCAGTTCACCATCAAAACCGCAGCCAGCCAGAACGTTTTCGACAGCCGGTGAAGGAATCTTGACCTGCATTTCACCGAATCTCGTCTCCGATCATCTAGATTCCCATGGCAAATCCTAATCCTAATCCGGAACCCATGATTGCTGCACCGGGCACACACATTACACATAGTCGCCACTCGTAGATCGATTTAGCTAACCTAACCTTGTGCGGACAGAGACGTCCATTTGCAGAATATGCAGTGTTGAGCTGGCTCTATCCCTGCACCCCTATTGCTAGTGTTTCGCCGTTCGAGTGGTTGATGTATGACATCTTGTATCATCCTAGAGTGTTCGTGTGTTGCTGCGGTTGTGCTTCTTCTCTAGTAATGATAGTGTCGGATTCGGCGTTCCTTTTCCTATTGGTGGCCGGATCTGATGTATGTGGCCACGTCGTCGTCATATCCGTCCATCCCAATCCGTGCTACCACCGGATCTGCTCATCCCCGGTGACAACACCGTGGCATTGTACCTCAAGGGAGAGCTCGAGTGTTGTAACATCTCGAAAATTCTAATAAAATAAAAATAAGAATTTTGAATTTGAGTGTGATCATTTTGAGTTTCTTGGCATTATTTGTTTCTATTGGTATTTCCTTGGATTTATGACTTGAGTGAAAAATGAAACAAAGATAATTAATGAATGGATAATGGTAAAAAGATAAAAAGTAAAAGTAAAATCTTTAAAAAATTATATTAAAGATCTTCAGCACTTAGGTAAATCATTTCAGCTGATAAATAAATTTTTAAAACAAAGAATGATGGAATGACAATTGAAAAGACATCTTTTGACTATAAACAGTACATGGACAGAATTAATATAAAATGTTCAAAACTTATTTGGAATTTTGGAAATTACCATAGAGTCCTTAATACAGTATTTATCCTTGTAAAAAGTTTCATAAATTAATAATGACATTTAGGGCCTTTTAAAATTCAAAAACAGAAATTCTAAAAAATCTGAAAATTAGAATGTCAGAATTTTCATAAAATAAATATAAAATATATTTCCTTGAAATATTTATAGGAGTATCCCTAACCTAAATATAGCCCTGAAAAAAAAGTTTCAAAAATAAATATTACCATTTCTACTCTTAAATAGACCAAAACCCGAAATGATAATTTTGGGCAGTGCCCAGTGTCAGAATTTATATAAATTCTATATAATATATTTTGATCTAGTATTTTTACTAGAGGATAACCACTAGCAGAAGACCCTATTCAAAAAGTTTTAGAAAATTTTACGGTGATTTGATAGTCATTTAATTTTGGGTCATGATCTATCTGAAGCAGTCCTTCACCCTTATCTCGTTCACTTTTAGTGGCATGTGGGCCCATCTTCCTGTTAAGGACCCAAGTGCTAGGTGAACCGAACCAACCTTTCCTCTCTGCCTCTACCCGGTGGTCCTGGTCCCGCTCGTCAGCCACTGCACCCATTCCCCCTCTCTTTCTTCTCCTCTTTCAACCGAAGCCTCCGTTCGCTCTCTGCCTTTTGTGCTTTCCTCGCCGAATCGATGTACCGGTCGCACCGCCCTACTCTGTTGCCATGTTCATCCTTGGTCCTTCGCGCCTTACCTCAACCATACCGCACAGCGTTGTGCCCATGAAAGTAATGCGCCATCACCCTCTCTGCGTCCCCTGCTGTGCAGCCATGCCTCCCTCTGTACCGAGCTGCAAAACCTTCGCAGCGTTCCCACCTCTGTTGAACTTTGCAACACCGCAATCCTCGGCTATAAAAGGGCACCCAGAATTACCTTCTAGTGCCGTTGAGCTCTTTCATCTCTACTCAACCGAGCCAAGCCTCACCCCTCAGCCGAGCTACCTCTGTCCCCTCCATTTCCGCTGAAACACAGAGAAGAGGGGCAAGTTTGAATTCATTGATCCAGTGAGAAATTCTGCAATTACTTTGGCCCAGAGAATCTTTATATATCCTGTAACATCTCACCACTCTCAATTCCAATTCACTTCACATGAAATTCTGCCGCCACCATGGGGTCTTCTTCCTCGGCTCCGGTTCATCGATGGCGAGCCACCACAACTACTCTCCGCCTTCATTAACTGGAAAAATGGGACCCCTGCTGCTCCGGGATGCTAAAACGACTAACCAATAAAGCTCAAACTTTGTTGTCTCCAACCACGGCAAACTTCCGCCATTGCCACCGCCCTGTCCTGGTGGAAGCACTGCTTCGGCTGCTGCAGTCCGTGGCCGAACCCTCACACCAGAGCGCAGGCAGCCCCTCTAGCCCATCCAGCTGGTGCCTAAGTCTAGTGACCTCCCTCTCGCCGTCGACGGGCTCCATTAGCGCCAACTCTGCTTCGCTCCTATAGGTGAGAGCAGGTAAAGCTCAAGTATTTTGGCAAGCCACCTTGTCACAAGTGAGCATGTAGCTCAGTGGTTAGTGCACTGTTCTTGAATCATGAGGTCTAGTCTTCAAGTCCCAGCAGCCACACATTTATTTCTTTTTATTTATTTATTTACCTTTTTATATCTTTTACTAGGAAGGTCCAAATGAGGTGAACTAAGTTTCTAAATTTGATTTAAGTCATAAGGATTAAGAATATGCAACAAAGTTTATATGATCACTGTAGTTTAAATTATGTGAATCAAGTTTGTTTAAAGCCTCTTTTATGTGCCATGTAACAATTATAAAAACCCTAGCTCCAAAAATCATGAAATAATTTTCACATTACTAGGAAGGTCCAAATGAGGTGAACTTTTAATACCGCAAAATCTCTTTTGCTAGGGTTTTCGGCCGGAAATGATTCCATCTTCGTGATTCAAGGTTTTTCTTTGTTTGTTTCGGGAGCAACTATTTATCGTCGCGCAGCCGAAGCTTTTGTTAAAGGTTTTGGTTTTTCCCAGTTTCTCGGTTGAAGTTTTTACCGAGCCGTTCAGTTTGCGGCATGTTGTCGATTCTGACAATTTCCATTTCGCGCTAAGAATTTAAATTTGTTGGTTCGTTCTAAGGGTTTAAAGTGGATTTTTGAAGTCTTTGGGGGGTCTTCATATTTTTTCCCCTAACCCTAAAAGCCAACCAAC